>WNGS01039543.1:7792225-7825243 GCA_020271785.1 Procambarus virginalis | reverse complement strand
ATTGATCATCTTTTTTCTTTGGGCTGATGCCTGTCCATTCCATGAAAGTAGGGGTATGCTGATAATTAAGGCAAGGCAAACAATATGTCAAGAAACTTGCAAGTTTATGATATACTATACTTGTGAAAAAAATATGAATTAAATTTATTTGCAATAAATTAAAAACAAGTTTATTGCAAAATTGAAAGGCCAAGAAATTGCTTAATATACTATACAACACACTACACTATATATTAAAAAGATAAGCTATGATAATAATGTAACACTCTATACTAAGTGAAGTAAAGTAAAAGCAATTATATTTACAGGTTTAAAATCCATAAAGAATGAAAGAGGTAAACCAGAAATCTTTCTGCCCTCAGCTCTAGTGGAAACTATATGCAGTATTCAGGTGGCTAGAGATTATTACAGTATAGATGCAATGCAATCCATAAAACTTAAATGAAAATATTTTTACATGGCAAAGATCCTATGTAGAGTACCATATACATATAGGTCAATGTTGCATGCATAAACATCTCTAATAACTTGTACGACTTCTGAGCGTTAACAATTGAGGCATTCTTAAGTTATTGAAATATACAATGCATGGAAACTTTGCCCAATATAAAATACCTGACTGGGTTAACAAAACTAACTTGAGGTCAATAAAATCAGGTTTGGGTAATAAAAATCAGGTGGTGTTAACAATACCAATTTAGATCAGCAAGACATGGTTGGGTTTAACTAGGTATGTTATCAACACTCCACCCCACCAAATGTTTACAAACATTAAGTTAGTAATATAGTGCTCTACAAAGCAAATTTCTACACTTTAGACATCTGATGATTGCAAAAGATTAAATTCTTTATTGGCCTTCACCAACCCCACCTAACAAACTTAATAAAATAATAATAATAATATATGGGCAAGAGTACATACATACTATATACACAAACAATGGAGGGTTTATAAGCAAGATAAAAACACTGCCTAAAGCCACTAATACACAGTGTGCTTCAAGCATACAAGTCCTTCCATTATTTTTGGTATAAATACAGTAACTATATGCTGTAATGTAAGTACAGAAACAAAAAAATTTGCTTGCCTCTCTCATCATGTTATTTTAATTTAGATAAGTTTACAGTCATGTTTCACTTGCTCATCAAATACATCAATACTTGTTTACCCATTTCTGAGGCAGCATGAAATCACAAAAAATATAGAGTGAAATGCACTTACAGAATTTTCTGTATCGTGCTGGCAAGTTTATAATAGTATACTGTGCATGTCAAGGTTTCTTCTGATGATTGCGTAAGTTGTTTGTTGATTGACATCAATAATTTTTTATGGATTAAAATATATATAGGAAATAACTAATATAAGGAATCTCTTATATTGAGACTTTAAATCATAATGATAGCAATAGTGAATCCCCAAATAAATTAAAATAAATTTAATGATAAAGTGTTTAAAGTATAATGGAGTACAGTATTATACAGTACTTACAATTACTGTACATTAATTTCATAACACAGCATGTGCAATAAATTTCACTCTTGCTTTGTTAAATAATTCCTTATGTGAATATTGCTGCTACATGACAGTTAAGTAAAACAATTGACTTCTTGTAAAGTTATTATTAAACAATACATACTACAAAACCTGCTGAATGAAGTAGTAATGCACTTCATAAAATTTGACCAGTTATCAATTTGATGATTATGAAGTGAAATATGAATGATAAAATGAATTACATACAAAAATCTTAGATACCACACAACTCTCAAAGAAAGTTAAGCTAATAAACATGTAAATCTATATAAAATTATACAATATTTACAAAACTTTAGTCTCAGTAAACTTCTCTGTTCATCACAGGAATGGGAAGTCTATCTGCAACTAGTTGAAGAATTTCTGGCGTTTTCTTTCTCCAATTGTCAATATGTTTAGAAACCATGCACCAATGCTCGCCATGACGTGGATCAGCTGCCAGGCACCGTTTCTTCACTTCCAGCTGTTGGTCTTCTGAGCCAAATAGAATTTCCATTTTATAATACCATGCCCAAGCATCACCCAGATCGGGATCAATTTTAACTGTTTGTTGAACCATTCTCGTGCTTTGTTCTTTTTCCCATCCATCCAAAACATTTTTGCGACGGCTAAAACAACGTGCGCATCATCCTGACAACGTTTCAAAGCATCAACACTGCGACTCTTTCGCTGGGCAGGGTCCTCTAAGAATATAGCTTGTGCCCACAGAATACCAGATGTGGGGCACTCCTGAAGTGCACGTGCCATTAAGGACCGACTCACTTCACGCTGTCCTGCTCGAAGTTCTAGACGAATTGCCATCAACCACAGTTCTTCATTCATTGGATTACGAACTCTCGACTTCTCTAGTGTGGCTCTTGCTGTAACTAATTTCCCTTGCTGTTCTTCTAGAGTTGCCAGAAGCCTCCAGAGAGGTATTGAGGATGTGCATCGTTTGACAGCATCCCTATAAACTTCCCATGCAGCGTCTTTTTTTCCTTGTTGTTCCAGGATTTGACCTTTCATCATCCACAACTTGGCAAAGTCACCTACCTCCTTGATACCTTCATCAAGTAATGTTCTGGCTAAATCCAAATTACCCAATGCCCATTCCAAATGAGCAGACTTCATCATCACTTTAGCAGTAGCTGCCTGTGAACGAGCTTTTGAAAGCAAACGCCTTGCACGTTCATATTCATTATTCTCAGACTCCAATTTGACAGCAGCCAGCCAAATCTCTTCAGAATTTGGATTGGCCTTGAATGCTAGTGCAAGGATTGATCGAGCTGCTGGGACATCCCCTGCAAGCCATTTTGATTTAGCACCCATAAGCCAGAGAGTTTCCTCTTGTGGACAGTGCGTTACAGCTTGTTGCAGCAGCGCTTCTAATGATTCCCTTGTCCCATGACTTCGTTCAAAGTGTGCAGCAGCAAGCCAGACAGATTTTTTCTTTGGGTATATTGAAAGAGCATGGCTATAGATTGCACGTGCACATTCATAGGCACCCTGGGTGGCACAGCTGTCTGCATCTTCCATCCATGCATGTTTACGATCTTCATCTTCAACTCCATAACCAATTATATTTTTGATAATAGACTGACAGGTCAGGACAGCTCCTGCATGCTCTGCCTCCATGGCATCCTTAATCCAAAATCTCGATTAATATCAACCATGTTAGCTTGCAATGTTGAGATTGCACGCTCAATAATCTTACCAACTAAAGTGTTATTGCCATTGGCCTCCTCTAATTTTGCTGCAGTAATCCAAATCTGGCGATCTTTAGGGTTATTCTCACGTGCTTTATTAAGAACTTTCCTGGCGTTTTCATACACTTCCAATCGGGCCAAAGCCAACCATAAATCTACTGATGTGGGGCAGCATTCAACAGCTCTGCTTAAAAGAATTTTAGCATCCTCCTCCTCTTCCAGCTCCACAGCCAATTTCCATAAAAGCTCAGAATTAGGAATTTGTTCAAGGGCCTTGCGATAGACTCTTTTCTTTGCCTTTAACTCCAACTCCAGATCTGCAGCCTTAATCCATATTCTGGGCGAGTGAGGTAATGTCTGGACAGCTTGTGCAATCACAGCCCGAGCCATATCTGGAGGCTGTAGTCGAGCTGCTTCAAGCCACACATCTTCCGACTTGGGACACATTTCACAACCTTTCATAATAAGATTACGAGCAGACTGGATCTTGCCTGTCACCTCTTCAAGACGTGCTGAGGCAATCCAAGCAGGTGGATGATTAGGATTTGTTTCCCTAACAGATTTTAAAAGCAATCTTGCCTTTTTAACATCATTTATGTCCCCACCATATTGTGGTATCATACTCTGAAGGTCAGTCAGGTAACCCTTGGGATCTACCACAGTCTGGCCACCAACAGCATCTGACACTTGGTTCAATCTCATTCCCATTAAAGTGTTTCGTGCTTGTCCAATTTTACGTAAATCAAGATCACCGCTTGGGGTAAGCATTCCAGGGGTTGAGGTTCCAGGCATCATGGAAGCAAGTCCAGAGCCTGGATCAATTGTTGTCACATTCTCCCCTCCAAGATTATGAGAGAGAACACTATCAGGCAAAGGTGTAAACCTTTCGGATCTTGGATTACGCTGCTTCCTGTTTCTGGCATCACCTACTTCTGGAATTGTGCTCCACTCATTTTCTGATACATTTGCCAATTCTCGTTTAAGGTCAGTGAACATCTGCTGGATCTTTGGGCGTTCCTGACGATAGTTCTCAAGTTCTGCTTTCAGGCGCTGTTCACGATACTCACGCCTCTTCTCATCCATACGCTTGTCGATCTCATCATAAATGGCATCAGCTTCTTCATCATCTTTATCATAGGGATCTTTGCTACATAATGATCCTCCATAGCCATTGAACTGGAAAATAAATAAATAAGAATATACAGTATATCTATTATTGCAATAGAAAATACATAGCTTTTCTACAGTGATGTATTCAACACTGATTATAAAAATACAACTTAAATCACTTGGATTAATTATCTTTAAAAAAAAAAAATAAAATTCAATACAGCACATGACTAAATTTGTGAAATGAAGACAAAAAATATTCCATCACAAAATTGCTGACTTCTATAGTAAATGAGATACTGTACTGTAATTATAAATTATAAAGACACATCAGCAATTCCCACTGAGCTTATTCACCGTGTTACTGATTAGACAAGCCAACACCAGGTACATGTATCTGTAGGACTTTGTCTACTGGGGACAAATACAATCTTCCCTTGCCCTTTGCATGAGGCAGGGAGCACATGAGTATCAGAGATTAACCCAATACTAAGACAAGCCACGCTAAAAAAAAAATTTGAAAGAATTACTGTATATGCATGGAAGGGTTGGGTCAGAAGAACAAATGATGAGAAGAAAGATACTTATGGCAAATCCATATGAATACAGTATAATAAAATAGCTTAATGAAGAAAACTGCAAAATTATAAATAAACTACCTCATCATAATTGGCATCATTTAAATCTTCATCATCATCATCATCTTTTTTCTTGCGCTTGCTAGGTGGTGCGTGTCGATCGTCTGAAACATCATTGGCATCACGTGCAGGACCAATATCAGAACGTGTGGTAAATCCTGTTGCTCTGAAATGAAATATAGTAGTATAATTATTTAAAGCCATTGCAGACAAACTGTTAGGTTTTATTAAGGTAAATACTGGTCTTGTTCTATACATCAGTACAGTTGTTATAACTTATTAGGCATCGATGTCCAGAGAGGTCCATAACCAGCAAGAGCCCAGTGACTTTACAATATGGCATACCTAGGGAATTTAGCACCACCAACTCTAGGGGTGGGTTCAATAATTCCCATTGTCGGGGTCAGGAAGCCCAAGTATATATATTGTATACATGTATTGAGTATACACACACACTCTTAGGCTTGTATCAAAGTCCCCTGCAAGATCGAAGTAATGAGCCTCCCTAGGAGGCAACCCTACAACAGTTGCCTAACTCCTGGGTACTATTTACTGCTAGGTGAAGAGATGCATTAGGTGATAGGAAATGATCCCAACCATTTCTATTCCACCTAAAAATCAAACCAGGGATCTTCAATTGTGAGCTGAAAACGAAACCGACTGTACTACGAGACCCATAATCCTTAGGTTACGATTACAGGCTTAGGCTAGGCAGTGCTAGGATACATTAGGTTGGATACAGATGGATACAGCATGGATACATTATTAAAATGATTTTGGGTACGATGTAACTTGTATCCCGCAAGGGGGACTTATCTGAATACTATAAATAAATCACAAAATAGATAAATAGGAAGGCAGCCACTCACCCTCGACCAACACCAGCAACGTATCCCAGCGGGGCTGGCATACCAATGAAGTTTTTCTTATTTTTATTAAGAAGAGCAGCTGTGGAGCCGTCATGTTTGTGGTTTGCTTAATAAAGTCTAAGAAATCAAGATTGTTGTTGGTGTTGTTATGAGAGTGTTGTATACTCCTCGCCACGACGGCTTCTGTCCTGATTGTAAACAAACGAAGTTAAAAAGTTGACATGCTATCATTTGTTAATACAAATCAAAATAATTACTAATAATTTAAACAAAATAAACAATATATATGAGTATCACTTACACGTAATTATTTTGTAATGGGCTACGTAATGTAAAATAAGATATTTACCCTTTTCATATAAAGACAATTCCAGTGAGCCTGTATATAACGGAGTGACATAAATTTTTCAAATCTTTTTTTTTTTTACTTTTCTCTCTCGTACACCGTTTTTGGGCAGCTAAAACTGGGTGTTCAATGTTCATTAAGCTAATGTGGCTGTCTTAAAAACACTCTTGTGAGTGATAGGCCTAAGCTCTTTTTCAGGCCTTAATTTTTTGTATCATGTGTATTATCTACACAAGATTATCATGTGTATTATCATGTGTATTATCTACACAAGATTGTTCTGCTACCCTCATTAATAGGGATTACAGAGAATAGATCAAGAGCTAAGATTATCTATTAGAATAGATCAAGAGCTAAGATTATCTAACAGAATAGATCAAGAGCTAAGATTATCTAATAGAATAGATCAAGAGCTAAGAATATCTAATAGAATAGATCAAGAGCTAAGATTATCTAATAGGATAGATCATGAGCTAACTGTAAGTTTATCTTTTATTCATTTATTTATTTATTTATTAATATACAAGAANATTATAAGTTAGTTTTCACTGTCACTTTACAATTTGCAAATAGGTAATCGTTTTCTTGATTAAAGGCGAGGTGTAATGGTGGCAGTTGATGCTGTAGTGGAGCATTTGAGAAGCCTCTCCCGCCAAGTGACCACTCCAGGAGAGGTTGCGCAAGTTGCCACAATATCTGCTAATGGGGACCAAGATGTTGGTGCACTAATATCATCTGCCATGGAGAAGGTAAAAATAAAGTTAATGTATTATTCATTGTTTAATATTTTGACAAATGGTTTCTTAAAGGAGCAGGGATGTGAAGATGGAGCATAGGAACAGTGCCCAACCATTTGGACCATTTGATTAACAATGCAGATCCTACTAGAAGTGAAATTTGGATTTTACACATTTAATTTTACCATAAGAAGATTCTTTTAACATTTGTTCCATTATTCAGCTTTACACAGCTTGATAGTGTTAGGCTATTCACATTGTAATTGCACATCTTGACCATTGGACATAACAATGGACCTTCCTCGCCCTCCCTCCTTTTCTCACGATCCACTTGCCCACCTCGGTTAACACTTTTCATTTTGGGGTTATAACTACAAATTTGGTGTAAAAATAAATTTGGATGAGCAGAGAGAACATTTTATTAAACAAGAGCACCTACAGTAGGTATATCTTGCCTATCTATCCATGTTTCCCTATACTTTGTTTTGAACCTTAGAGAAATATACATACTACTATAAATATAAATGTCTTAATAGCCAAGAAGAGTTCATATTTGTATTGGAAGTGTGTCCTAGCACTGAGAAATCATCTCCTTGTGCTCTTGATAGAAACTTTTCTTTCCGATATTTTGCAGGTTGGTCGCAGTGGTGTAATAACTGTGAAGGATGGCAAGACACTAAAGGACGAGCTGGAGGTAATGTATCATTGCTACAAATTGAATGGGGTTTCTAAAGATTATTTTAAGCACTTGGTATCCTATATTTAGATGTGCACAAAGCATGCTTTATATTGTAGAAGTCTTATTTTGTAAACCAAGTATGACAGTAATAATGGCAATGGAGAACCATTAGTGTTTTGTTAATTGTCTTAAATTTAACAAACAGTACATATACACAATTATTGGTTGGATTAAATAAATTCATGGGACCATTGCATTATTTTTGTTTTTCATGTTACAAAATTCATTTTGGTTAATATTTTAAGATGTTTTAACAAAGTTTGACAACTATTATGTGCATGCTAACAGTAATTATATTTAAATCTGAAAGTTTCTGGCAAATATTTTGTTAGTTATCTTGGGCATGTTACTTTGAATGCTGCCTGGTTATGAATTTAATTTTCGTAATTGTCTTCGTTTCGTTTTCTAATCTGCACTGTGCTGACTAATCTAACTAGGTATACCTACCAGCGATACTCTTAACTAGGTCAAACATTGTGTTGGCTAGAAAATGTAGTGCACTACTTGAAGCACAAATGCCAAATAAGTAAAAGTTCCTGACTCGAGGTTAAAAGGCATTGTTAAAGTTCTCTGGTAAATTTTAAAGTTTTTATATTGCCAATTGTTCTCTGGCAAGTAGATGTGCCTCAACCCAATGAAATTAACTTAATTATATAACTAATTAAACATGTTTGAAAGAAGGCAGTAGTGCTTGCTATACTGTTGCTAAAAAAAAACAAATTCATTAACTTAGCCTTTTCCTGTGGCTAACTTCACCTGCCTTCCACAGTCATTAAATATTTTTCTCATTGATAATGGTTTAGGATGGACTGAAATGTCCTCGCTTGCTAAAATTTGTAGCTTGGTGCCTTAATTTTTTGTTACTTATTGTCTGCATGTGATTGTTTTTCATTAATATTCGTGTGTATTGTGTGTCAATTCTTTACATGTATGATGAATTCTTGGATTCCCCTACATACATTCACTGACTGAAATACAACGAATCTGATATGGCAAGTTAGTGTGGATGTTTTAATTTGTATGTATTGTATTCTTGACTGCACATTTCTCTTTCCATTAGGTGATTGAAGGTATGAAGTTTGACCGAGGTTACATTTCTCCATATTTTATCAATACAAGCAAAGGTGCCAAGGTCGAATTTCAAGATGCGCTACTACTACTGTCGGAGAAAAAAATTTCATCAATCCAGTCTATCATCCCAGTACTGGAGCTTGCCAATGCACAGAGGCAAGTTCATTTACTGTCTATGTAACATTATGGGCAAGCATTTTTCTGTAAATCAGTTACAGTATTTGCATTGATTTCAGTAATTCAGATGGTAAATTATTAATACCAGTATTCTGAATTTAACCACAGGAAGCCGCTTGTGATCATTGCTGAAGATGTTGATGGAGAAGCATTGAGCACACTTGTAGTGAATCGTTTGAAGATTGGCTTGCAGATTGCAGCAGTCAAGGCTCCTGGTTTTGGAGACAATCGAAAGAATACTCTGCAAGATATTGCTATTGCCACTGGTGGTATAGTTTTCAATGATGAAGCCAGTATGGTGAAGATTGAGGATGTTCAAGTAAGTTAACTTATGAAAGTTTTGAAAGCCTGGATGATATTTTTGGTGTTTTGGCAGGGAATATTTGTGTTGTGAACATTCTTTAAAAAATGTGATTGGAAATTGACTTGGTTAAATATTTTCATTGGGTGTACTGCTTGAAAGTTTAACTATTATCATGCAACTTCACTTGCTAAAGAAAATTTGTTGAAATTATCATGAAATATTTAATGACCTTGTTATTTTTATCCAGCTGCATGATCTTGGGGTCGTTGGAGAAGTACAGATTACAAAGGACGACACACTTCTTCTGAAAGGGAAAGGCAAGACATTGGACATTGAGAGACGTATTGCTCAGCTCACCGAGCAAATAGAAGAGAGCAGTTCTGAGTATGAAAAGGAAAAAATGCAAGAAAGAATGGCGAGACTATCTAAAGGCGTTGCCGTAATTAAGGTCGGAGGATCATCAGAGATAGAAGTAAATGAAAAGAAGGATCGTGTTAATGATGCACTTTGTTCAACTAGAGCTGCTATTGAAGAGGGTATTGTTCCTGGTGGTGGTGTTGCTCTAATTCGTTGTATACCAGCTCTAGACAAACTTACCCCTGCCAATAATGACCAGCAAATGGGCATAGAAATTATCCGTAAAGCTATTCAGACACCTTGCCTTACCATTGCTAAGAATGCTGGTGTGGATGCTTCGGTAATTGTCAACAAAGTAATTGAAGCTTCTGGTGACATTGGTTATGATGCTGCAAATGGGGCTTTTGTGAATCTCATTGAAGCAGGAATCATTGATCCAACAAAGGTAAGCAGTTGTGTTGTAATCGTCCTTGAAATGTGACTTTTATGGTATGGCATAAAATCAATATTGTCATTTTAGTGTGGTAAAATTTGCAGAATCTGGTAAATGTGTTGCAAACCTAGAAATAAGAAACTTCGGACTTCACACTATGCAATTATGTTTTTAATGCCTCCTCAGCTACAAGCTTTTAAAAATTATACTGTGCTGCATGTTACTTGTGCAGTTCCCATCTTTTATTGGCCTTGAAGTCTCGCTGCTTAGTTTGTGCCATTCTTTCCACTGCAGACAAAAAGTTACCCCACTGAATAATATGCATGTATGATTTAACCTTTGGGTTAAATCATATATGCATATTATTTGCATATGCTTAAGGTTTTGTTGGCCTATATATTAATCTGCCCTTGGCCAAATGGTTTAAATAAGTATTGATGTTTTATTTTTTTAGCATTTTCTAATTTCATTAATGTTCACAGGTTGTGCGAACAGCTCTTACAGATGCTGCCGGTGTTGCTTCACTTCTGACCACAGCAGAGGCAGTCATCACGGAGATCCCCAAGGAGGAGCCAGCTGGTGGTATGGGAGGAGGAATGGGTGGCATGGGAGGAATGGGTGGTATGGGGGGAATGGGTGGCATGATGTAAGACAATTTATTTAATAAGACTGTACTGAAAGCACTTCCCCGTGTTAATGTCGGTTCCTTTGTTTTTGAACATGACCAATTTTGGTATAACTGAGATTTTGTTTGTTGCAGTATGCAGAAAAAGCACAGGGTCAAAGGTAATTTGAATGAACTAAACTCATTTTGCACAAGTTCGGAGAATACTTATCATTCCAAACTGGGCTGCTGCATCAGATTGTACTCCATTTTCATCTTCATATCATCATCATACCTTAAGTGAATACATGTTGCATGTTATATTAACTTGATAATTGTAAGTGCTGAATGTTTGTACAAAGTGTAGATAAGTTTGTGTAGATAATTAAGGGGTAATAACTCTTCCCTATATTAAATTAAGATGTTTTGAGCTGGAATTTTTATTACCTTTTATGAATGATTATCAAAAAACACCATGCTGGGAACACTGGTACCGTCAGTGTTGGGTGCCAATATGAGAATTATATATGTATATATCTAGGGTATTATTTTTAATTCAAATTACCCCAAGGGAAAGACATAGTCCTGAAAATCTGGACACTGCAAGGAGGTGCATGACTTAAGTGGAACAAGGAGCATAAGGTCAATGGAAGAATGAGTGGGTGGAAATCGAAATGCAGTTAGCCTCGGAGGCAGGGTTCCCATGTAACAAAGATGGGTTGAAAATCTAGCTAAAGCCAAATTGGCCGTTTGTTCAGATTTTAGAAAAGTTGAATTTCAACTACCACGATTTAAACTGATAGTGTGCCCTCAAATCACAAAGTGCATACAAAATTCAATAAAGTTCCACCGTAGAGGCTAATCTGAGGCAGGTGGCATATATAGGTTTCATCAGGAGACCAAAGTAGCCGGCACTGTTGTCACCGACCCTATCTGTGAACAGTGCAATGGAGTGTAAATTAAACTAATGAGTTTCAGAATGGTAAGGGGAAAAAACCTTTCCCATGTAGACCGAACCAGACTAGAAAGTGAAGGGACGATGATGTTTCGTCCTGGACCATTCTAAAGTGAGAATAGTCCAGGACGGACCGAAATGTCGTCCCTGCACTTTCTAGCGTGTGGTTTGGTCAACATATTTCAGCCACGTTATTGTGACATGTCTGCTTACCCATGTAGGTCAGTCTTGCAAAAGTTTGAGAAGTGAGTTAATTACCAAAAGAAGGTACCAAGCCGGCGAGACTTATGTAGCACCAACATAGCCTTCCCGGTTTGGTGTTCTTTTGATAATTACCTTATGTAGCACCATGAAAGTCTTTGGATATTCAGGTGTTAAATATCACTAAGGATACCAATACAAGAACAAAAGTGCAAAAGGAGTGTGTTGTCAAAGATATCTAATTCACCAGACTCTATGGAGGGACAGTCTGGAAGCAAGAGACGCAAGTCCTGAAAGTCTGGACACAAGAACATGCGCGACTAAGGACAAGCAAAACTTTGTAAGTGTGTATATCTGCTGCCCAGGAAGTATGAGATGAGACCAAGTAAGATAAGGGCATTAGAGCATTCAACTCTGAAGCAAGAGCTATGAATGATTAGACCAGCTGCCTGTACAAGAAAATTAATTCTGTATTGAATATTCAACCTAATTGATTCAGTCAATTCAGTGGTTACAAAGCTCTGCTAACAGATTGGCAGTAATAATTTAGCCCCTCAACATTTTATCAATTTCTTGGTAAATAAAATCTTTTTTTTTTTATATTTATTAATTATATAAGTTACATGAAAAACACCAAGCTTTCATAATTCTCAGGACTCATTTTAACTGATCCACAGTTTTAGGGTTTAAAATTTAAATACCTTGACTATTATAGTAAACGATTACATTAGTACATGATCATCTTAAAGTAATGCAAGACAAATATATTACAGTATATGGATAGGCCATATGTCAATGTCTTTACATGTAGCAATGCAAATTTAGGACTCGTTAAAGAATGCTAAACATCTATTCAAATATATACATTATACAAGTGACATGAATTGCTGCCACTACACAATATTGGTCAACCAAAACTGAAATTGGCCTTCATGCTATTAAAATTCTACAAAAGCGTCATTCCTCCTTGTGAAAACTCCATCTGTATAGCAGGTTCCTGGAAGGCCAGCCAGTCTGAGGCATGGGTAGGAAGTATTCCCATGCTATGGCATTTATATACTGCCAAACCAACATTCACCAGGTTACCCAACAGATAGATCAGTTTCTGGTGGAAGAAAAAATAATGTTATTTGATATATTAAGTCTACTAACTGTGATGGTAGTAATAAATGATTGGGGGTACTCCCAGTCGTGCACTTTACCCCCATGTACCACAACATGGTGTAAGTTGTACAATCTGGGAGCCATTTGAATGTTTGATTCTAGCATGTAATTTGCAGTGGAAATAATCTAGAAACAAACCGATGCATAACTTAACATTTCCAAAGCATATAGTACACCACAAGTGAACCTTTACTTCAATATTATCCAGTAATACAGTACAGTATTACAAAAATGCCTAATAATGGTTATTTATAAATACATAAATATGATGTGCATGCAGCTCAAAAATGTCAAGAAAGTTTGCATTATTGGTGGTAAAAGTTATTTAAACTTACTTGTAGTCCAGCATGTGTACCCTCAATGGTCTTAAAAGTGGCATTAGTAGCCCAAAGTGCCTTGATTGGCCGCAACAGCATCATGCCCACCATCATAATGGGAAATATACTGATACTGCTTCCAGCCATGAACATTAAAAACAAGTTCATTGGAACCTGTAAAAATCAAACATTAGTGATAATTATTTACTATTAGATAATTAACTACAGTACAAGTCTATTATTAAAAAGTATAAAAGTGAAATTTGTAGACCAGTGTTTCTCAACTGGGTTCTGAGAGAAAATTGTCAGTTTATATTTTGTGTTTACAGATATGGTTGATTTTGTGACAAAAAAAATATATATAAACAGTAATATATATTTATATATATTACTGTATATAATAATTTTTATGCAGAGGCTACTTGAACATGAAAATTATTTCAAGGGTTCCATAGGGTTGAAAAGGTTGAGAAATGCTGCAACTGACTATCCAAGTTTTACTTATTTTGCTAGAGGAAGTTAAGTGTACGTTTTTACCTGTGCAAAGTGTTAAGTTCTTTGCCTAAATTTACAGTATAGAATTCAATTGCTGCCATAATTTACCTGAATTTATTTGAGGGCCACTATCTTTCTGGTGGCCATGACAAGGACATGATGCCAGCAGCTTGTCAAAGGAACCTCTCCCTCCCATTTATATGCTAAATCATTCTGCAATGTGTGCTATAATTTTTAACATTTCTAGGAAAATTATACGTTTTAATTTTATTACCTTGTTCCTTTCTAAAGCATAGAGTGACTAGTTTGATATTAATATAGGTGCATGCCAAGGTTGAGTGATGGCACCTTGGTGATTCAATATATAAAAAGATGGTATTCATGAAAGTCAAAGAATATTAGAAAGATGGAAACCTACTGTATGAAATTAGGAATAGGAATGTACCAAATTTATTTCCTCCAGATACTACACTTCCTGTAGCAGAATGATACAGATTTATGTAGACTAGTTAAAATGTTTTCAATGCGAGTGAGAATACTGTACTGTACAGTTAAAAGTTGCTGTGGAGAGGATAAAACTGTGACTAATGAAGTGCTGGCAGCTGATCTAAGTTTCAATATCTGCAGTAGAAATGAAGACTGATAAAACATATGTGGCATCAGGAGAATAGATTATGTACAAATTAAAATTTGTGGAAAGACATGAAATGTTAAAGGCACTATATCACAAGATTAAGGTATATCGAGATGATTTGGGCATGTTGATAAAAGAAAATGTCGGTTTATAACGTCTGTATGTATGTCTATCGTATGTTGAAAGCTAGATGCTTGGGCTAGCCTCACTCAACTTTCAAAGATGAATCATGGGGGATTACAGGAGTGACACAGGCAAGTTAGGGTTTGCCCCAGTGCAACACTTAATATATATTAGCATCTATAGCAACCCCTGGGATTTTCATGAAGTCTGAAATAAAATCATGGGTTATGTTTCTGTAAAGTTACAATGCTTATTCTCCCCATTTAACCCATGCTGCATTTTCGTGGTTTACTCAAAAACGAATGTGAACTCACTCAGGTTACAATATTACATTTTCTGAGATANTTGTGCTGATGGTTAGCATTTAATTACAAGACTTTCTTAAATTCAACTAAAAATTAACGGCAATCTTCAGACTTGCTGGAATTCTTAATCACCGATTTAACTAGTAAACTGGTATGGTTTTCTGCATTAACATCCATGTCGCCTAACATTCACAGCATCAGCCTCACTTTTAAATCATTCACTTTTAAACTTTCGCCAAAAGTTCAGAATCTCTGTACAGATGGTATTCCTTTTCTTCAAGTGTAATCTTGGTACCGCCAAATTCTGGTAGAAAAACTCGTCTCCTACTGCCACTGCTGGAGGGATGACTGTACCAGACTGAAATACAGAGTTACGTTAAAATTATTAATGTCTAGTAAAATTAAATAATTTAAATTCTTTAAAATTCTTTTAAATTCATTTAAAACTTTTTACAGATTGCAAAAATCGATTGTATTAGAATGCACATTTGATGAGATTTATATGCATGTTTAAGCTAAACATTATAAGGTGATAATTCTTTTTAAAATCTCACCTCGGTCTTTGCTCCTTCCCCCACTGCTACCACTTTGCCTGTCAGAACCTTAGCAAGTGACTTCTCTGGGATGAGGATGCCACTACTAGTTTTTGTCACAGCCTCTGCTTTCTGGACCAAAACACGGTCAAAAAGGGGAACAAATCGTCTCAAAAGACCAGCCTGAAAATGAAACAGTACACTTGTTTAACCAGCACAACAATTTTGTTTAGTAAATGATAGACATACAAACCTAGATATGTTTTGATAGTACATAGCCATAACATTCTCCCAAGATGGGAGGAATAACTACTGTACTTGTGTATATCTTGGTTATCTCGAGATGATTTCGGGGCTTTTTAGTGTCCCCGCGGCCCGGTCCTCGACCAGGCCTCCACCCCCAGGAAGCAGCCCGTGACAGCTGACTAGCACCCAGGTACCTATTTTACTGCTAGGTAACAGGGACATAGGGTGAAAAACTCTGCCCATTGTTTATCGCCGGCACCTGGGATCGAACCCAGGACCACAGGGTCACAAGTCCAGCGTGCTGTCCGCTCAGCCGGTCGACCGGCTATGTAGTAGCGTACATACAGAAAATAATTATTAAAAGAAGGTACCAAGCCAGGAAGACTATTTAGCAATGTTGCAATACAATATTTCTGAAAGAAAAGTATAGAAAATTTGTTCCTTTAATGTACTGTGTGCAAGAAACGAGGCAAAACCACAGTAATCTTAAATGAAGAGTGGAATCTTGAACCAATATATGAATAGCCAAGTGTTATACCACAACTCCAAGGTATACCAACATTAACATTAAACTAGATATCGGCCGTCTTATCTCAAATCACGCTAGCATAACCATCTTCTTTCACCCGGCCAACATCCTTCCTACTATACTCCATTTAACACTTTTGTCTTTAATAATCCTCTTTATTAAATCTATTCATTCAGTCATTCCATCAGCCTCTTACTCCAGTTAAATTTTTACATACAGTACCTTCTACTCACATCAGTTTTCTTGTCCTTCACTAGTTCACTCTTATCAACCGTTCTTGTTGCCACCGTCACACCTCGCAAAGCAGTCCACCAAATACTGTACTGTACAGCCTTTACACACATGCCACACAGCACTAAGCTCCATTTGCTCTTAAGCCTCCTTCAAGACCACTTAACATTTGTACTTGTCTAGCAGTTCTCACTCAATACATCTCGTGCCACAATCTAATCTTACAAAAGGTACCAACACAACATATTCAAGTTGTCTAACTTTCTCTCGTACTATGCAAGACTGTAATAGGGCAAGACAAGGAACAATTATGCTTTCTACAATTACGTTTGTTTTTTTATGTTCTTATTCCAAACAACTACACAGTTCTAACCTGCTTTTGTCAACTTTTACTCTAACAATTGTTTTTTAGCACAGCCAAATGGGCCAAATGAATTTTGTTTACAATAAAACTTCAA
Organism: Procambarus virginalis; assembly: GCA_020271785.1. Taxonomy (NCBI): domain Eukaryota; kingdom Metazoa; phylum Arthropoda; class Malacostraca; order Decapoda; family Cambaridae; genus Procambarus; species Procambarus virginalis. Next base: position 7,808,448 of record WNGS01039543.1, on the reverse strand, counting down.
TTCCTAAAATACAAAACTTTTTAATATCTGTGGGATTTAGGAATCTTTATAAATGAAATATTAATATTTATAACTAAAATGTGGGTTCAGTGTACAATTCCTTGCAAAGCTTACAATAAAGTTAAGAGGAACTGGTAAACACCAACCCCTTAAAAAATAAACATTATTTATAGTCTGTCACATCTGCCATATTACTGCATTATTTTCAATCCAACCCACCGTCATCTGCCTCCCACATTGGGAAGCACAGCACAGTTTACTGGCTGGGCAACAGCTGCACCATGGGAATTGGTGTCATCACCACAGCCTGGGTTTTGTGACATGCCGCTGAAAACTTGCCATACCAGTCTTATTTTATAGGAAATATAAAATATCCTGCCACCAAGGCTTCTAAATAACCCTTGGAGAAATGTTTAACAAATTAATATAAAAAATATGCAGTACTAGGCCCACGGTAGGTAGGTACTACTAGGTACAGTACTCGGCTCACTTGGGGGCCTGACGTTCAAGTGGACAGCGCTCGGGGTTCGGAGTCTTAAGAGTCCGGGTTTGATCCACGGCCGAGGTAGAAACAAATGGGAAGTTTCTTTCACCCTAATGCCCCTGTTCACCAAGCAGTAAATAGGTACCTGGGAGTTGACAACTGCTATGGGCTGCTTCCTGAGTGTGTGTATTCACCTGGTTGTGCTTGCGAAGATTGAGCCATACTCTTTTTGGCCTGCCTCTCAACTGTCAATCAACGATCATTTTTTTTCCCCACACACCCCCACCCCCAGGAAGCAGCCTGTAACAGCTGTAACTTCCAGGTACCTATTTACTGCTAGGTAACAGGGGCATCAGGGTAAAAGAAACTGCCCATTTTTCTCTGCCATCCCCAGGGATCAAACCCCGGTCTGCCAGGATTAAGAGTCCCGAGAGCTGTTCACTCGGGCACCAGGTAGGTGTAGGTAGAGGTCTGTGTGGGCGCGTGTGAAAATTAGGAACAAGGACCTGCCCAAAATGCTATGCGTGCTAGTTGCTGTACAACAATGTAAGAACTTTTGTACTGTATATATAAATAAATAAAAAGAAAAAAAAAGGTAAAAACATGGGCTTGTCAAATAGGGATGACACACTGCATATCAATGAAGCAAAATATTTTATGAAAATAAGACATGCATGCATGTGGCTATGAAAATAGAACCATACATTCATGGTTACTTTTCCACATTTTTTGCTGCACATTTGAAGGAAACAAGTCAGTAAAAAAGAAATTAGTTATAAAAAAATAATATTGTAAAGGCTTTGCAACATTATTTTACCTAGGGTCAATAAAAATTTTAATATCTTTTTAAGCAGTTTCGATTCAAGACTGAAACCACTTCTGCATATACTGTACCGATTTTTGCAGTTTCGATACAGAGCCCCTCAAGAGGACTTGAGGGGCTCTGTATCGAAAGGTAGTGGTGAAGGCTTTTGTATCAATTAAGTAAACCCTAAACTTGCAAGTCAACTGCCCTAGGGCTTCGTTTTGGAACCTTGGCTTCCTATATTGAGTACTTTAAACAATTTGACAAGAATAAACAGCAACATTTGCAAATATGGCAGGATATATATTTTTTAATACAAATGTGCTTCAAAGACACTTTAAAACTTTAATTTAAAAAGATGGATGAAGTTCAATACTACAAATAATGTCTTCAACCTGTAATAATTACCAAATCAAAACTGGACAATGATGAAACTACCAAACCTGAATGCAAAAAATCAGTCATTAGTTGCTCTTAAGCAAACTTCCACGTACAAATGTTCAAAAGCTGCATAATAAGTTTTAATACATAATTTAGTATAAAACTTTATACTCTGCTCGAGCATAGCGTTGCCCGAAACGCTACGTGTATTAGTGGCTTTAGGTATTGTATGTACTAGCTCTATCTAGAAATCCAACAGTATGTTTGTAACTGCATCTATGCATGTACTTTAACTGAATAAAATATTTTATTATTATAGCTATAACCTGTGTTATATAGGCATAATGCAGCCAAATTTGGGTCAACCTACTATATAATAAATTTACTTGAATATTTATTAAAAACAATAAGTTAATCCCAGGAATTTGAGATATCCCTCAGAGGTAAAAAAAAAACTATGTAGAAATGGGGAATTTACAAGTGACAATACAAATAAAATATGTAATAACATTAAATCTATTAAACAATTGATATAAATTTACTAATTTAGATTCACACGATCTCAAGGTAAATACCGTTGAATTAATTAATAAGGTTGACCATATACTTACGCAACGGGCCTAGATTAAACTACGCCTGAATTTACCTGTTTAAAAGGTCTCTCTCACCCACAATAGTTTCCCTACAGTAGCCTGCATTCTTAGTGCACAGTCTATTGCAATATTTCTTTGTTGCATCGCAAAGAAATCTTATATAAGCGTGCCCATCCAAAGTGTCCCATTGCACACCCCAGCCGGCCTACAAGCCTCAAAAAATAAACTAATTTAACCCATCAATTAATCCAATTACAGCGTGGCTCGCATGCACCAGCTCCCTCGCCTCCAGAGCCACGTATATACACCAGTTACAGCAGACTGGGGACGGTACTTGCCATTGTAAATAGGATTTGTCTATGGAGAAGCAGCGGGAGATGTCTGCTGGCGGCGGCGTCGTCTGCGGTCTTCTGGAAGGTCAGGACCACATGGCCTCCCACGCCGGCCTCTCTCATATATATATATATATATATATATATATATATATATATATATAAAACTCCTCTACTCTTGTCTGCTATATAATCATCCTATAACTACCATCTATTTCTTACCCTGTTAATTAACTGTGTTATTAAATGGCGATGGAATTATGCGTTATAATGTTTATACAGTTTTTATGTTGGTAGTAGTGTATGGGTTTATTTTTGCATAAAATGTGTATGTAATATTAATATGTAACTAATAATGTCTATTACAGTATTTTTTAAATTCATTTTAATATTATATAAAGATAGACGTGGAGAGGCAGAGCATATTCTAGAATAACGGCCCCTGAAGAGGCATAATCACAAAATATCAAAAACTTATATAATAAAGCTTCTTGTTGTTGATAAAACAATATAGCTTACGTGGTCAGCTGAAAAGCTCGATAAAAGCAGCATAGCTAAATAGAGTTACAAAGAGTGTTAGAGGGGGTAAATAAGGATGTAATAAGTGACAAGAGGCGAGAGTGTTGCGTCAGCGCGGGGCGTTATGCTCAGTGAGTGGGAGGCGGCGAGGGTGGCTGACGAGCAGCGTCTAGCAGTCGTCTGCTCCTCGTGCGTCCTCCCTGTTCGACTCCCGCCGCCACCTCACACTTCAACCCTACCAATTCGTCCCATATAACACCCCAAGTGAGTCAGGTATTGCAGGTGTGTGGCGAGGAAGAGTGTGTGATGCCTCTGGTGTGGGTGTTATGGCGGCGTGTTGTGTAGTGTAAAAGCAATATCATTTTTAATTAAATTGTTAGACCGGCTCACATGGCCGGGGTGAGGGTGCCGGGCGAGCCAGCTCCTGCCCTGCCCTCAAGCCTGGCATTATATACCACTAATGTCTTGGTTATTATTATGGATACGGGTTAATGGTATTCTTGCATGACTGCGGGGATTTAAGTCACCGGCGAAGGTAATTTAGTATTTGTGAGTTGGTGTGGTGAGAACCACGTGTGTTGGTGAGCTACAGTCTGCTGTGTATTGCAGGTTCTCTGCCTCGTGCAACACTGTAACTCTTCGTGCAACACCGCCGCCAGTTCGGCTCTTCATTTCGCGTTAGAAACTAACCTGAAGATAGTTCATGAGCTAACATTGCCTGTCCTAACACTAAAGTGCATAGACCTACAAAAAAATCTCAAAAAATTATAGTAATTATAGGAAGTATTTGGTCAGAAGTATCAATATGTCCTGTTTAACCCCTAAAGTTAGCTTAGTACAAAATTTCATTCACTTTCGATGAAATTTTTCACTTTTCTTTCATCTTGATGCTAGTTAATTGAGTAAACACAAATGATTAATACATTTGCATGGGATTAGATTTAGTCTATGCATCACTGCCAGACTCCCAGTTTGGGCTCCACAGAAACCTGGTTGAGAAGTGCTGATAGTATGAAGTGACTTCATTAGCGAACTACATCTCGGCTCGAAAGGGCAGATCAACTTGATATAATCATTTTTTTTACTAGATGGGAGTAGGGGCAAAATAGGCCATAATTAAATGGGAGGTGCTGTATGGTACAGGGTAGGTTATTCAAATGTGATTCAGGTCATTTCAATTAGATATGTGCTGTAGTTATGTAAATTGATCGAGGCAAATGAGAAAATTGCTGTAAATATTTTGTAATTTAAGAAATAATTCTTATCCTAGTTCCTGGTGAGACCAGGACAGCCAAATTTCCAGAAGTTTTCTTATTTAGCATGGCTTGTGGTTGTTGGGTAAACAATATTTTTAGTGATTTTAATGTGCTTATTTTAAAGTTTAACCTTAAATTTCAGAAATGTACCGAGTAGCTTCTCTGTTGAGACTGCCGGCAGCTCGTCAGGCTTCGCTCAGTGTTCAAGCGAAACTTTACTCCAAAGATGTCAGGTTTGGGTCCGAAGTACGAGCCCTCATGCTACAGGGTGTTGATGTGCTGACTGATGCTGTAGCAGTTACTATGGGCCCTAAGGTTTGTTTATTTTCATGCATTTCTAAGTTCTTTATTTCGTGTGTAGTACAACCTTGATATTGTGAACCATACAAGATCATCTCTGGGTTTGTTGCATCCAGAAATACCTGTAAAGATATATAATTACATCTAGCATATTTCTCATTTCCTAGACTTGAAATCTCCATTTCAAATGAATAGGGACCCATGTTAGTAAATGAAAACTTGGCAATCTCGGTGAACCATGGAATTTGGTTTTAAATATACTCTTACGGCTTTACCAAGGCTCCTAACTATTTCTTGTAATGTTACTCTCATCTATGAAAATCATTAAAAACTTTATTGGAGGCATATTGTAACCATTCACCCAACAAACCAAAATTGACTGTGCTGTAAGGTAAAGATAATACATTCACACTGGTACAGTAATTGTATTTAAGGTTTTGTAATAGTGGTAGAATGTTAACACTTTCATGTCCCAGGCGTGCGCTCTGCGCGTATGCACGAACTACTCCTGGCGGTGCGGGCGAGCACTCGGCGACATTAAATGTATATACTCGTTTTAGTTTTCTAACCTTAATTCTTGTGCTACGTCGTTCATTTTGGTATTGTGTTCGCAATAGTTCCCTATAGGTGTATAAGCATACAAGGTCCAAAAGCCAAGCGTGACTCCCCACAGCAAAGCCTAAAGCCGGCAAAAGTTACCCGTGAGTGGACAAAATTGGTAAAATGTGTATACTCATTGTTTCGGTTTTTTCATCTTGATTCTAATGCTACATGGCTCGTTTTGGTATCGGTGTGTTTGCAATTAAATTCCCTGAAGGTGTTGTATATGCATATATGTTGTCCAAAAGCCAAGCATGACTTCCTTTAACAAAGCCTAAAGTTACCCGTGGACGAGCACCAATTTGCACGGCAACCAAATGTGTATACTCGTTCAGTTTGATAACATCAATTTTTGTTACTTTTATTTTGGTATCAAATTGTTCGCAATGTAAAGGCATGCATTTTAAAACTAGTCCCATAATAGCACAATAAATAGAATTTTAACAAATATTTTAAAATTTTGACAAAGCGTATTTATAATCTTTAAAGTGTTCCGACATCGTTTTGTTACATCTTTCATTTTGGTATCAAATTGTGCTCATTCTAAAGGTGCTCATTTTGAAACTATCCCAAAGTCAGTAGGATAATAATTGAATTTTATACAAATATTTTTTTTATCGGATGCACGTCATGTCCGATGCTTGGACTTGAGAGAAAAATCGAATGCAAGTTGCGTTCGAACAGTGCTATAGTGTTATCTTGATAGGGGAAATGTTGAATTTAGTATTTGATTATACTCATAATTCTGGAACTGTTTGTGCTAATCTTAATTTTGTTTCTAGGGTCGTAATGTATTTATTGAGCAGAGCTGGGGCAGCCCCAAGATTACTAAAGATGGAGTAACTGTTGCAAAGGCAGTAGAGTTAAAAGACAAGTTCCAGAATATTGGAGCAAGCTTGTACAAGATGTTGCAAACAACACAAATGAAGAAGCTGGAGATGGCACAACTACTGCAACAGTCCTGGCTCGCACAATTGCCAAGGAAGGCTTCGATAGANATACATCTCAAAGGGATAGAGTAGCTTAGGCTATTTCTACCCTCCTCTACTTCAAGTCCCTCAAGGGCGCACAAATTCAGTGAGTACAAATAGACAAATAACAATACAAGATTCCCATTTAACATTGCATTTTGATCATAATAGTGTCTTGGAAGACGAGAACAGCAGCGAACACACCAGCGCATATGTATTTACGAAAGGGTTCGTATATAATATTCTTTTAAACTAAAGAAATTTACATTTAATTTGGAAATATATATTTGTCTGTATCTCAGTTAACTGCATTAATTAAATAGTTGCCAAACTCACATAATACGAAATGTAAACTCTAGTAAGGGGTTGCTAGTGCGGTTGCTAGGGACGCTACACAAGCCTTGAGCAAGCTGGTCGACGAATGAGTTCACATATTTCTTAGCAACGGTAATATACTTAACTGTTTGTGCACATAAAAATGTCTAGCATTGCAGTTACAATAATAATATGAGACCCTTAACAGTAGGTTATTTTATTTATATATTTATTTATATATACATATACAAAAAGGTATACTGGGTTTGAGAGTTCATAGTGTTGCATAATAGAAGTTTATAAGACATTCATATAATTATTGGGTCTCAGTAGTACAGTTGGATTCGTTCTCGACTCACAATCGGGACTCCCAGGTTCGAATCCCGGGCGGGACAGAATGGTTGGGCACGTTCCTAACCTAATGCATCTGTTTACCTAGCAGTACATAGGCACCCGGAGTTAGTCAACTGTTGTGGAGTTGCATCCAGGGGAGGGTCACCAGTCCGACGTTATGGACCTTCATATGTCTAACGTACGGGACCATTAACTTCCTAAGTGTAGTGACAGGATGAGAGAGAGAGAGAGAGAGAGAGAGAGAGAGAGAGAGAGAGAGAGAGAGAGAGAGAGAGAGAGAGAGAGAGAGAGAGAGAGAGAGAGAGAGAGAGAGAGAGAGAGAGAGTGTGTGTGTGTGTGTGTGTGTGAAGTCACACAAATCCTCTCAGAACTAAGGAAATGTATATGTTTATCTCTCAGAATGTTTGGTAATATGTTTATTGTTTGTGATGTGTGTCTATGTATGTATTAAAAACACGATATACTGAACGGGATGAGAATAGCTTGAGCTACCTCATCCCTTTGTGTGTATTTTACCTCAATAACTTATTTCAATTTCAATTTCAATCTCAGAACTAAGTCGACTCTCATACCAGGAACGGTTGAGGTCTAACAACACTGCAAATCAGACATGACAGGGCTGATCTCATCAAAACTTTTAAATACTGAACAATTAGGAGGATATTGATCCACACCACTTCTTCTAAAGGTCAGGTGTAACAAACAAGGAGCAACGGTTTCAAGCTCAACAAACCACAATGTGGGACTGAAAACAGGAGATGCTTTCTCACTCATGGGTTATGGAACCGCCTACCCGCCAAACTCTGAACTTTAAAAACCAGCTTAAGAAAAAATCGGGTCAAATGGGGTGGGGACCTTTGACAAGCCGCCGGCTTCGTGCCCTCGTTTGAAGCCACTATAGTGTTAATTAGTGACCCTCAGATAAATTGATTTAATTGTATAAATTATTTCGTCTATTTTTTAAATATGGGATTTCAGAGTATACAGTCAAGAGCTAGCAATAAGTTTACCTAATATCCCTATTTCAGAAATTAACTAGTAATATATGCAGGCCAATTGCCAGACTATTTTGTGCACTATAGCAAAGGCCATCTAATTGATACCAATTAGATAATTGATACCAATTAGATAATTGATACCATTTAGAAAATTGATACCAATTAAAAAAATTGATACCAATTGGAAAATTGATACCAATTAGATAATTGATACCAATTAGATAATTGATTTATCTGATGAAATGTACTACTTTATCTTCCGTGAGAGAGAAGTGGGAAAAAGGAAGCGATGATGAAGGTGGAGAAGGCAGTGATGCGTCATGAACCCGATGACTGGCGCCGCAACAACGCCACCCTCAGACAGGCCAGTCATGACACCCGCACCACCTCTCACAATCTTCGTCATGAGTCGCACCATCTTCGTCACCAGGTAAGTTGTCTTAGTAAGGCATCTTGGAACCCAGGAGTTAGTTAAGGCAGCCGACACCTAGTTCCTAACCCGTACTCTGTAAGTTCTTATATATATATATATACATAACATCAACACACTGTTGTGTACCAAGCTTAATAATAATAATAATTTAGCTCGTCTTATGCATTTATTTTGGATAAAATAATATTATATTTATTATTATTATAAAGCTACTCCTGGCGTGCCTTGTAAACTAAGAATCCTCCAATTTCCTGGTTAATTTTTCTTGGGGGTGTATATCGATATGAAACATATTTCTAGCATATTTTTTTATGTATAAAAAACTTTATGTTGTCTATTCTGCATTGAGGTAAAATTCGCTGAATACATAATTGTTTCACATCTGAGAATGCCTTGTTTAAAGAGTAGTCAAATATACTGCCTACATAACACACCTTTCTTGGTACGTAAGTTGACTAGTTTTGCAATGAAACTGATGGTCATGTGCCTAATTTTATTTATAATGCATCTTTGTAGATGTGATTTACATGCTTGAGTACTGTACAGTAGTCATTAGAGCAATATTTAGGGATTCACAAAGCAACTTTTGTTTTGGCCTTGTATTTAATTGTACTTTTGACTATTCCTGGAGTTTGTCTTATTATAATTACAGGTCGAACTTGGTGAGCTGCTGTCAGTGACTGGCGGACTCCCTTACATAAAGGGTCATGCTGTGTTCCATATATGCTGAATATTATTTTCCAGTCTTGGGATCATTTCCAAAGCTCGTACAAGTTATGTTTACAAAAGTAATGCACGTTTTGCTTCTCTCCTCATAACGTCTTTATTATTGCATCGAGCTCATACTACCCACCTTTTCATATTAGCAAACTAATTAAAGTACCTGTTAAAACTTAAATCAAGTGAAATTTAAAGAGTTGGGTTTATGGACAGCTACGGAACAAGACATGGTGGGACCAGACGGACAACACCACCCGCCTTCAGGACCGCATCTACGAGCTCCAAAGAGTTACCAACGACCTACAGCGTTCCCTCGACCAGGTCAGTTTCCCCTCACAGTACACTGTCTCACTCACCGTTAGTTAGTTTAGTTCATTTATTATGCACTCCATACTCATCCTGTAGGCGGTAGTGGAAAGGGTTACAGAGGCACATAATGGGCTCAGGGACTGAACCCATAGTTCATTTAGCTCAGCAAGTTACAATCTTGCCGCTCACTGCAAGTTGGCATTTATGGGAACAAATGTACGTTTACTAGTGATATATTGTTTCATATACAATCCTTTAGACTCAGTTTAACAGGCAAAGAGTGCTAAATAGCCTTTATTCCTCCCTGATCTGGAGCAGGTTAACGAGGAGATCAGGAAGCTGGAGGCAGCGAAGCAGACGACGGAGGCAGCGACGGAGGCGAGGATGGCGCCCCTCAACATCGCCCTGGAGTGCCTGACGCTGAGGGAGAGACGCAGGGAGGGGGACCTGGTGCATGACCGCCCAGAGGTACACACGCCACCTTACAACAACCTGTTAAATATATATTAAAATGTAGCACTGTGTGTAAATATGTCGTCAGGGATGGATGTGTTATATATTATATATATATATATAACACCAATGTAAGAGACAAGTTTAACACATACATAATAATAATGAAAAAAATTACTGTTAGTAAAGGCACTAAGTGTGTGAATACCACCAGACGGAGCTGCATCAGGAGGTGAGGGTGCTGGAGGGCTCCCGAGCACATCTGGAGAAGGCCGTCCTCGAAGCTGTCTCACACCTCAGGGTCCTCCACGACGCCAAACAACGACTTCAAGATGACCTTAAAGACAAAGTGAGCTTGTGGTTGGTAATTGTTTTGGTGTGCAAGTGTTGGGTGGATGGGTGTGGGTGATGTGGCTGTGATGTGTTGACCATCGGGGATCGAACGCTGACCTGCAAGAACCGAGGCCATCATTGTACAGACCAGAACAAGTGGCTGTAACAGGATATATATATATATATATATAAGGTTATATACTGTATATGTAGCGGGTGCTGATATAAATACCGCGCTTTTGACCACCATAAACGAAACGCTACAGTGGAGAGATTTTTTTTAATTCTTTTTTTATTATACACCAATACCCATCTCGTGGGCGGTGGTGGAAAGGGTTACAGAGGCACATAATGGGTTCAAGAACTGAACCCCATAGTTCGTTAAGCTAAGCATAAAGCATTTATTGTTATCAAAATGCTAACACTATAATGATCAATAAGAATATACAACTTTGGCCCAAGTCTTCCCACGCTTTTAGATATACCAGCGTCTCTATCATATTCGAGACCCATTCACCAATTTGTATGTTGTGAATGCCAGTGCTACTATTCATGAGTTAGACGACTTAGTTTTTGAGAACTGTGTGCAACCCTTTAGCCGTCAGTGATATGTATACTTCCATTATAAAGGTGGTAGCACTAACCTAGCATTTCCTCCTGCAGAGGGCAGCCCTGGAAGTGGACAGGAAGCAGGAGTCACTCACCGAGCACTCCCCGCAGATATCCTTCAAGCCGGACCCCCTCCGTGTTCCTCAAGGTCTGTCAAGTAACTATGGAGATATATATATGAGCAAAGCTTGAATGATCTCCAAACACATACAGTATATTACTTGATCTCTATGATCCCTCAGAGGTTGCGATTCCAGGCCACCACGGGGTCTCCCCATCAACATCACTAGTACTCTGACCACTGAGACAATCGCTGGTGTAGTGGTGAGAGTACCGGTGCTGTTGACGGGGACCCTGACACCTTGGGTACGACTCCTCTGAGGGGTCATAGTGGCCGCATTGCTAGTGTTGTTGATTTTGCTGTTCAGGCATTCGTTGCGTCTGACAATCTTCTTGCATCATTGTCAAGTTGGGGGATTAGCTTACCGAAGTTCATGGTCAATCTGGGTTTTAGGTGAATAAAACACAACAAGAATGACTGTATGATGTATTATGTGCTCAACATTTCGTTCCTGTCTGCAACATCTTCAGACGAGATATGATGTTATCACGATTTGATTGATTGACGAAGATTAAGCCACCAATGTGGTGGCACGGGGCATGTCTGTTCTTGACCCGTCGATACCAGCATTGTATGAAATGGAGTACTGAGGACTCTGTAAGCGATCGCTTAATCTTTTCAAGCTCTTGAAGGTTCCGGACACAGATGAAAATGTCATCTATTTACCTGCAATAGATCTGCTCATACTCCTGAAGATCCTCTCTTCTAGGGGGCCCGTATAGAAATGAGCTAACATGACAGCTAATACCCTTGTTAACCACGCAGTAAATAGGTACCCAGCAGTTCAACTTGCTGTGGGATTTGCATCCTGGAGAGGGTCTGGAATTCGACCTTGGCGGGAGGAAATGGGGACCTCGATATAAGGCAAACATGCATATTTATATATATACACTGATGCCTGTTCCCCGACACAATGAATTATTAAATTATGCGTAATTATATCCTCGAAGGAACCATCCTGCCGGCTGACTGGTTGGACCACTCTCTCAAGAACATGGCGGCGACAGAGGCCGCTATCAGAGACTCGCAGATGCTGCGAGATAGAATGTGTGTCACTATACAGGTCAGTAGTGAGGTAAAATATACATGAACACTGCGAGGTTTCAGTCTTGTGTGGTCGTAGTGCTGTTTACTCCTAAATGGTTTATCAGAAGCCGTTCTAGTACAACTTGTGTACATATGTAAGTTTTCTAACAGTAAATTATTTAATGAATATTTTATAGTTTAATGGGTTTATTTTGATCCCCCGTAGCCATCATGTGGTCGGTGGTGGAAAAGTTGGAATAACGTAATGGGTACAGGAACTGAATCGAGTTATTATATATAGTCTTTAACATATATGTCATACATAAACTAATTACACTACTGCATGTGCCTCAACTACTTTATTACCTTAATTACTTGTCCGAAGCGCTATGCACGTTGGCGGTTTATACAAGAATGTACCACTTGCCAAAAAGTTTAAAATAACTCATTGTACTTTTAAAATAACTCATTGTACTTATAAATAAATAATACATAAAAAGAGTGCTATCTACAGACAGCAGACCGGGAGGACGAGGCCCAGCAGACAGCAACGGACTACGCCCTGCGCACCCGTCTGCACCAGGAGACTCGCGCCAGAGATGAGCTACAGTGGCAGAAGGACCGCCTTCTGGAAGAGATACAAGCGCAAGAGAAAGAAGTAAGTCAATAACTATGTGAAAAAGCTTCTTGCGGACCGAATATACTTAACTATTTTCCCGCTTCACTGTGGTTATATCTATACCTGTATAATATACCTGGAGCATACTTGGAGATGGTTTCGGTAATTCTTCTGCTCCCCGAGCCCGTCCTGAAGGCAGGCCCAACTTGTGATCCAACTTGGTCCAACAGGCTTGATGGGATTCCTGCTTGATGGGATTCTGGGAGTTCTTCTACTCCCCAAGCCCGGCCCGAGGCCAGGCTCGACATGTTACTTGGAGCGGCCTGCAGGCCCATATATCCACTACAGCCTGGTTTGTTCGGCACTTCTTGCAAGAACCTGTCCTAGTGCCTCTTGAATACATCCACCTTCGTTCCGGCAATATTTCTAATGCTTGCTGGGAGGGTGTTGAACAGCAGTGGACCCCTGACGTTCATTCAGACAGTGAACTTTGATTGTGCCTATGGCACCTCTCCTCCTCACTGGTTCTATTCTGCATTTTCTTCCGTACCTTTCGCTCCAGTATGTTGTTATTGTACTGTACAAATTTGGGACCTGGCCCTCCAATATCTTCCATGTATATATTATTTGATACCTCTCTCGTCTCTTTTCCAGAGAGTACATTTTAAGATCTTTGAGGTCCCAATAATTTAGATGTTTTATCGTTTCTATGCGTATGTTCTCTATATTCCCTCTAATTCAGAGATCACTCCTCCTTTGAAAGGGAAAGCGAGTACCGAGCAATATTCAAGACGGGGCAGCACCAGTGATTTAAATAGTATTAGCATTAATATATGTAGTTTTTCTTTCTGTCCATGGTTGGAGGCCACACTTGGAGCTAGCCTCGCCCAACTCTCAAGGATGGCACATGAGGGAGGGGGAGGGTATTGGAGTGTCCTAAGCCAGTTGGAGTTGGCCCCAGTGCCTCACTTTTAGACATATTGGCATATATAGTCCCCTCCCCCCCCCCCCCGTATACATTTTGTATGAAGTCTGAAATGTATGTTTTTCGTAGTTATCTAGCAGTTTGTGCTTCATAATATTAAATTTTCGGTGAGAGATGGGGAGGGGAGGGAAGGAAAGACGAAAGGAGACACGTGAGATAAGGAGTTGGGGGAGGGGATGTGGAGAGCTTAGGGGGTAAGAATGGAAGAGAGAGAGTGAGAGATAGGGCAGAGAAGGAAGAGGGGGAGTGGGGAGAGAAAGGTGGAGAGGGAGATGGTGAGAAAGAGACCCAGGTAAAGCCGGGTACTCCATCTGTGCGTGTACTCGCATATTTCACCTGCGTGCTTGCGTGTGTAAAGATCAGCCTCACCCGTCCTGATAATGGCTCACTTGACAACCATATGCTATCTAGAGTGAACTCTGACCTCGTGGCAGTTGAGAGTCGAGATAACACATTCCTAATTTTTAACATTCAAAAAACGCTGTGATCATCTTTATTTTTCAGTTTTCGGAGCTGGTGGAAAATATACACGTTCACCTGCCAGATCTGAAAATGGAGCTTAGATTCTTCTCAGATTTCAGACTTGGAGGAGCAGCTGCGTGCATCTTCCCTGCCGCTGAAGGTGGCGCAGACGCGCCTGGAGGGTCGGACTGAACGAGTACGCCATGATCTGGTGAGAGACGCCCCGCACGACGGTATTACCGCAGAGGTACAGCACCTGACGAGAACACGCACACTTCTGCGTGAGGCGCTGGCTAAGGCACTGTAAGTCAGTCACCAGCCCGAGTGCTGTAACCACTCTCAGAGGGTTTACAAAATTATGTCACAGACCGTTGTTGTTCATTGTTGTAGATTCAGCTACTGGGAACACAAAGTTCCAAGTAGCACGGGCTATGGTGAGCCATAGCCCGTGCTATGGAGCCATCGATTCACTCCAGGTGGAGTGGATCAAAAAATGCTCAACTTATTGTTCTACCATCATCTTTCCCTTGGTAAGTACACATACTTTGTATAAGTTTTTATAAGATATTATGTTTTATACGTTTTGTAGGCAATTTTATTGCGACTAATATGATACCAAAATGAACAATATATCACAAACTTCTATAAGTAGATGAGAAACTTCATGAAGTTTTTTTCCGGTGTAGCGGGTATAGCTAACGAGTTGCAGTGAGGTGACTTTGGACGTTGCTACAGGTGGGGCTTGCCCATTATTTTGATTTTCTATGCATATGTCTGTGTAGGGAAATGTATTATTATTATTATTAACATCTTTATTGACAAAATTAATTACAATTTTGCCTAATCTGAGGATTTTGATAGTCTGATTAAAGTGAGGATAATGCTAGTAGTCACTGTCACGCAGGACAGAGGGTCATACATAAGACAATAGGTCTAAACTGTAGGGTGAAGCACATATATATCATGGTTACAATCAATGTTTTAATAGATGGATATGTGAAAACAAGTTTCTACTGTGCACTGCCACACTTAAGGGCAGGGATGGGTTCATAGGTGATGCAGCTTAGGAGTAATATACATAAAAATTGTTCTTCATTCTTTAAAATGGACAAGCAAATTTGGGTAAATTGTTAGGATGTCGTCCAGAACACCTGAGTCAATAAAATAGTTACACAGTTGGTGGTACAAGAGGCCAGGAGGTCTAAAGTCCTTTACGGTTTCACATTCATCAATGTAGTGTTCTAGTGAGTGCATTAAGGTTTATCACAGAGTTTACAATCTGAGTATTCTGGTAGTGGCTCAGCCTCACTAACCTGCCAGATGTGTCTATAGCCAGGCGAATTCGCGCAATGACTACATCACATTGCTGGTTCGGCTATATGCCGACCATACAAATACTATTATTACAAAACTTGTCAGTAACTTGTTAATACTAAAAGAGTAGAAACATTTCATCGCTGTTTGGCGCTCGATGGCTAGTGACGGACGTAGGTTTTTTTGTTTGCTGCCGGTCTAACGCATCCTGTGTGACATTTTATACTTATACTTCTTCTAGAACATTCTATTCGCAACACATTGTACAAAAATTAATAGTATCATCGATAATTAAGGGCAGGACAGTGTGAACAGAATAATACACTTTTCAGTGTTGCCGCTCGATTTACCCGAAACGCCGCGCACAAGGTGCAAGTTTTTTTTTCTCGATTGCTGGTAAACACGTAAGGCACTACCCGTTCGATAGCACCGAATATATGTACAGGGGAACGAGTGGGACGGGACTTATTTGCAATGCAGTACTGTACTTCAATAATTTCTGTATTGTTTGTATGTAATACTCCTGGTATACTGGTCAATATGTGCCTACTTTGATTGGATGTAACCAAATATATCTTGTTTGCATATCCCTGACAGCGTAAATTTAATAGCCGATAAGAACAATTCAATAAAGGTTACAAAGGTAACGATCATACAGGTTACTTCTCGGGACTTAAAATTGTGTAGCTTGTGATTGTTTTTTCTTCTGTTATCAGGGATACACTGCATGCCCTACAGCGCCATTTACGGACAGTGGACGTCGACTTGGGTCGCAAGAGCCTTTCTGTGAGCCTGGAGAAGAAGGTGCAAGGTTCCCGCAAGGCACTGGAGGCGCGCACGCCCCCACACACACTAACACATGCTAACCTCACACTTACTGGTTCCCTCAGGGCCCACCCAACACACATACTCTGAACACAAACAGTTACAG
>WNGS01039543.1:7773683-7784613 GCA_020271785.1 Procambarus virginalis | reverse complement strand
CAAGAAAGACTTCAGAGCACAATATGAAGGTCTTGATAACAATGGGTTAGTTCTTGGGCTTCTTCAACTTACCCACTCTATATTTTTAATCTTTCCTCATTTCTAAATTTTCAGAAATCTCCCTTGTTTATCTGGCTGCACAGTACTGTAATTACAAAACTTTAATCGAGAACTGCTGTGGCTCGGAATGTATATTAATATCTTTTTATTTTATTTTTTAACCGTCATTGTACCTTCATAATTCTTTATTACATTCACTACTTTATTGCAAACCTTTCGAACAACTATCTAAATAATTTTACTCAACTGGTTTAACTGTTATCAACACTTACCTTACAGTTCAATGCACTCTTCATTTTTCTACAACTTATTTTTACTTAAACTGCTAAGACAGCTGTTAAAACAATGATCTAAATAAGTCTAAATAACTGTACTATACAAGTACAGTGGAACTTGTATTATCCAGATGAACTGTAACTGGATCCTGTACTTTACATACAGAAATATGAATGCATTGCATTTTATATTTTGGAATAAATAAAGTGTTTTAGATTATGACAGAAAGCATATTTTCCTTATATTACACTGGTACTACAATATCATGAAAAAGCCCATTGGAAAAATCCCTCATTTCCTCAAACATGTAATCCATGTAAACGAGGATGAATAAGGAAATTATGATAATTACGATATTATAATTTTACTGTAATTCAATCAAAAGAGATGACAACTGAAATTGATGATAATATTACCCCAACAAATTCTTAGAACTGATACGTTTCCTAATTAGTATGTAAGACACAAATCTGGTGATTCATTCTGGTGATAACCCAGAAATAGTTCAAGCTTATCAAACACTGTTGTCCCAACATGATATTGTTGAATGCATCCAGCTGTAACTAAACTGAATTAGTCATCTGGAGGATGAAACATCTGAAAATAGAAAGAAATATCATTAAATACTATACCAAATAAAATATTGTAAGAAAAACAAAACTAAATTTCCAAGCCCCTTCATCTACTACACAAATCACACTGTAGAGTACATGGGAGAAAACAGGAGTTCAAGATATTGAAGAATCATAAAATAACTTCACAAAAATATATGGCATGAAGGAGAGGGGAAACAGGAAATTACTAGGTACAGGACAGTTTTGAAGGAAGATAAAACACTTCTAAGCTGGTCATTCAGAAGTTCTCCTAAGCAATATCCTGCTTTTCTAGGGAAAACTGGAAATTCATCCTGAATCAGCATGACCTATTAATTATTAATTTCCAATGCATTGGGGATCTTTTTCTAAACTTCCCTGCTAGGCAACTAGAAGATACACAATTGAAAAATAGAAGGGACAACTTACCCAGGCTGCAGAGGTATCCAGAAGAAATTAGCTGGAATGAGGAGAATTACAGCTCTGGAGCATCAGACAATCAAGGCCCAAAGCCTGCCAAAAAATAGACGAGCAGGATGGTAGATGGTCTAGCATCCCACACCGACAATGAAGGACAGGTAATAGTTTTCAAAGGTACAGTTTATCCATTAAAAACACCAGGGCCTGAATATTTACATAACATATGGCAAAGAAGAATGCCTTGAGGGCAGTGAACTGCAGTAGATAAATGCTCAAGGGTGATGCTCATGGTCAACCAAGTCCTCCGAGCTGGGGAGTCTAGGAATTCCCATAATGTTGAGGCATGGACCTTGAGTATAGGAATGGCGGCTGGCAAAGAGCAGCCCTGGGAACGTAACAATGGACAGAGAACTATACAAACCATGGTCTTAACAGATAAAGACCCAGCCAGAAGGACAATGTCACATTTTCCACCAGGAAGAAGGGAATGACACAAAGGAATTATCATGCCTAACTCACAGAAAAGTCAGTATCCTCAACTAAAAACCAGACAAGTTCCAGTAGAGCATGCAGAGATCAGGTGGATGAAAGAATGTCTCATGATTGGTGTCCACTGATTGATAATAAGCCATAACACTTTAGATAGGAAGACAGAACCATTAGGGGAAACAACCTTCACACCAGGAAAGCAGAAACATCCACACCCCAAACCAACAAGGAAGGACATATGCAAATGGGTTCAGGACATACACCCATGGCAGGAGAAATTAGTTCAGGTAACTGCAATTGGAGAACTGCACGGGACACCCAAAGAGTTAAGACTCATTACAAAACTTAATAAAGGTTCATGATGAACCAAAATATCGTCACTTCCTTTATTTTAAGAATTGTGGGGTGAGCTTAGCTTGTTCATCTTGGATACACCACTTTTCCTGTTCGGTGGCTTGGATGCAATGCATTTGAACTGCCTCTCTTCATGTGTTGCCAGAGAGTTTAATTCTCAACTCTAAGTTCCCATGTTCCAAGGTTTATATTTTTAAGCTTATATGTAGGATGGTTAACCATAGTCAGCCCAATGTTTACCTTCAGGCTCATAATTTGAGGCAGTTCACAAAGTTCACCACCTACAAAGTGGTCTGATGCTTTAATCGTGTACATAAGAATGAAGGTAACTGCAGAAAGCCCATTGATCCATATGAAGAAGCTCCTATTTATATCCACCCAATCTCCACAGTGTATTTGTAGAGATATTTTACCTACAATTTCCCACCTGCACCACTGGTGTTTGTTACCAATTACACCCAGTAACTTCCTTCTAGAGTGGGGTTTATGCTGGTGCCTTTTCCTGACCTCTCTCTCTGCCGAGTGGTCGTTCTCTGTATCCTTCAGCTCCCCACTTTAATTTTCTTGCTTTCTTCTCTTATCTTAGGAAGCAACCAAATGTGCTTCCTAAGCACATTTAGTTAAATGTGCACAAATAATGCAAAATATGAAATGCACCTTTCAGAGCAGACGCATTGGATTATTTCTGGTTCCGCTTGCCATCTCATGAATATTTAGCCTTCGCGTCAGGGAGCATGTGAGGTGGTCTGAGTCTGTGAACATCTGCTGGTAGTCTGCAGGGTTGGCCATGCAAGCAACAAAGTCAGTCAGCCCTCATTTAACAGTCACTTAGGTGAAAATTGAGAGTTAGATAGGCTTTTGAGTTCTCATGAATGTACCTCTGGCAGCCATTCTGTGCAAAATCGAACTTTACTCAAGTGCTTCTCTAGCACCTTCATGGACGTAAACAAAATTTGATGAGATTTCTGATGCTTGTACAAAAATATAATTTTTGCACATCAAAATTTAAGTGCATATGTACTGTACATGCACCTTTGATATGTTTTAGATAAACATTGTTACTACTATATTAACACTACTGAGGTTTAAACAAAAGCTTCTGATACCATTACACACAGAGATCACACTAACCTGATGCATCAAATGAACAAATCCACAAGGGCCGTGACGAGGATTCGAACCTGCGTCCGGGAGCATCCCAGACACTGCCTTAATCGACTGAGCTACGACAGGTTAAAAAGAGTTGAAACCGAAGTTCTACTGAACTTACTGCCTCGGAGAGCTACGGGATCCAGTAAGTTCAGTAGAATTTCGGTTTCAACTCTTTTTAACCCTGTCGTAGCTCAGACGATTAAGGCAGTGTCTGGGATGCTCCCGGACGCAGGTTCGAATCCTCGTCATGGCCCTTGTGGATTTGTTCTTCTGACACCAAACATGAATGAGAAGTTTGCAAGGAAGAAATAATGTGGAGATCACACAACTTCAACTAAGTACATTTTTGAAAATTAGTAAAATTAATGAGATTTGCACAATTTAATGATGTAGTAGAAAAATTACAATGTTAAAAAGCTATGCTATGAAATACATAATAATGAATAAACTCACATGTTGCAATTCACAAAGTTCTAAGTCCTGTGTATGAAGACGAGCTCTTAAGTACACGATTTCCTCTTCTTTCTGAGCTAGAATAGACTTCATCTCCAAGTATCTGCTTCTGGCACCTCGCTCACTTGATTCCAATTCATTAACTCATTTCATATCTTTCCCTAAGATTCCTGCAACATATTTAGTTTTGCGATGAAATAAGTTATTCCCCATATATGAATGGTACAAACTTCACACCTTTGAATATCAGTCCAAAATATATAAATAATGTAGGCATAGGCCTTGACTCACAAATTAACTGTGTGAAGTAATGAAGAAGGGCTCAAAACAGTTTACAGGAGTGAGGCTGTATGCATTTGATTTCCTCTCAACACATGAAAAGTATTACAGCTAAACGAAATATAACATCTAAATCTAAAGTATACATTTATCTAAACATGTTAAGGGTTTATATAAATGTAGAAGAAAAATTATTAATAGCAAAAAACTGTTCTGAATACATAATTAAAACACGTAATTTTATAAAATTTCATAAACATTAGGTGCCTATTAAATAGTAATAAGAAAAATATTCTCGAATTGTATGGTCTGCGACATACAGTACTGTATCACCATTTGTTTTACTCTTTGCTGAAAGCAGATTTATCAGAGTTTCTGAGTAATTTATCAATTTCACTTAAATAATGCAAAAAATTTTATAATTGAAATGAAAATCAAGGAGTCAAATTAGAATATTATTCTTTAAAATTTTGTGAAGTACCATGCAAAACATGTGTCAAGCATGAGACATCAAACTGGGTATCACAAATATTGTCTGAAATATTTAGTCATCATCATCTCTGTGCAATTGCCCTTATTCATGAGGGAGGAATACACAAAACAACAAAGATAATAACAAATACAAAAAAGGGCTCAAAAGATATTTGGAGGAGCAGTAATTTCTGTTCCTTGCATTATATCACACAGTACAACCTATGGTATTATTCTAGCCACTTCATAGACTATGTACAAATGTACTCAACAGGACTTGCCACAAAAATTAATTTATTTTATCTTTAACATACTGCTTCCACTTGGTCCTGTTCATCACCAATTCTTTTGCATTGCTCAAGTGCAAACGATAAATTACATACACTAAATGAGGATGTGGTGGAGACCCAAACCTTCAGTAAAGTAGTCTCAAGGCATCGTATAATAAAGAGTACTGGAAAGACACCATAAGTTGAGCCTCATCCTGTAACTATACTTAGGTAAGTACACTGTCAACGTAGCTGCTCACCTTATTAGTCTTCCACTTCTCTCCTTCTACCCTCAGTTGTACTCTTATATAACTTGCCACTTATCATAGCTTCATCTTGCCTTTATGGCACCACTTACTTGATTTTTACATCATAAGTCCTATGCTCTTGCTCCTCACGGTTACTTGTCTCCAGCTGAATCTCCTTAATTGCCCGTTCAATCTCCTTATCCCGCTGCCGTTTATATCTTTCTCGCAGCTCCCTCTCAGCTAGCAAACGAGCCTCATTCTGTTCTTTCATAAACTGCTCCCGCCACTCACTTCTGCTTTTCTCATCTTTCTGACGAAGCGCAACTACATCATCCTGGTTTAAAATAATTATTAATACTGCAATATTAACTCAATATTTAAACCTTTCACTTAACAATAAAATATGTCAAGATACTGATAATTTTCCAAAGGGCAACAACATCAAAGAGATTTAATTAATAAAACACATCCTTAAAAGCATCCAATCATGACATGCATTTGACTCCAGATTTACAAGATAAACAACAAATTTCATTCTAAGACTAAGTATTTTCTTACACAATTTTTGTTTAATGTATTGTACCTATGCTTCATATACCTTGAATGGTAACACGTGTGGATCTCTATATGCACAGATAGATGTACCGAGCTTCTTGGTGTATGTATGTATATGCAGTACAATGAAAGTAAAATTTGGTTTTGGACAATATTCAAGACTAAAGTATACTAGTTGGTCAGTAACCCTCCATACATTGTGTGAGTGTTTAGCACGGGTATGTTGCAATTTGTTATTGGTGGGTATGTATATATGGGTGAGGGAATTGGGCACAGTACTTGTAAAAATAATATGGCTAGTACTTAAAGATGATGCCAAATTAGGCCTATGATTGTGGGAATAGTTGGAGGTCAGTTTGCACACATACTCATGAGCCATGTCTTCAACCATGTAGGACAAAAAAAAAAAGTCTCTATGTCTGGGAGATGGTGTCCAACACCCACATGTTAAGTGCCATACATCATGGGAACCAGTGATCATTCAGATGATGTTAACGTAGAATGTAACGTGGTATTTCTTTTTAAGCCGCCAATTTCCCGTGACCTTTAATTATCCAGATACAGGCAACTTTACCTTATGTGACAAGTTTATCTTTTTTCTTTATTTAAATAAGTTTTAAAAATAGAAGATAGAAATATGTACACAAACCTCATAATTTCGAATCAACGATTTTATCCGATCTTCATATTCATCTTTAAGTCGCTCTTTCTCTTTCATTGTTTCTCTAAGAGTAGCTTCATTTTCAGAGCGTTGTCTATCTTGAGTACGCTGATGCTCCTCAATGAGTGACCTGAGATCTCTCTCATGCTGCTTACGAACCATGTCCATACGATTCAAAGCTAACTGCTCACTCTGTCGTAGCTCCAGTTCCAATCTGTAATACATTAATAAATAAAATTATCATAATGCATAAATCTAAAGTTAAGTTTTTGAGTTGCCAAAAATGGCAGACTATGCTATGATTGATTATAATATTTCTGGCACTGCAACAATGTCACTGGTGCCGAATAACAAGACAATAGGTTGTCATCCACACTTCCGTGGGAAATAAACATTCCATCACCTGGGCAAACAATCAATAGAGCTTCGGCCTCACATGTGTAGGGTCCACGGTTCGAGACTCCTAGAGTCCAGGTGAATGGAAAGTAATAAGTAAAATGAAGTGCCCCTTTTTGGGCTGCACCTAAATAGCTCCACTCAGCTGCATACACAGGGCACTAAACACACCAGGCTTTTGGTGATAATATCAGCACACTGAGGCCAAGTTTCTTTTCCAGCTGTCCTGTCCCCTCTGAGTGGCAGGAAGCTCATGGGGATCAAGAAGCAACCCAATATCAAGAAATTAAAACATCAGATCACCAAACAATTCTCTAAACTTCTTGATCACCCACTAATTTGATCACTCTGTCAGCAAGAGGCTGCTTAGCCACCAGGAGTCAGCCAAGCCACCCGAGAGTTGGGAAGAGGAAACCCTCTCGCTCTTCAACCTTAGTGCACCCCCTGACATGTGTAATTGGGGGAACCTGGGTAGGAACAATGAGCTATTGAGCAGCAGCCTAGAAAGTGGTGTTTCACTATGTTCAATGCTTTATTTCTGGGGTTGTACTCCTTAGCTACCTCATCATAGTACCTTGGAGAGTGGCTATACTTTGGTAGAAATAGAGTACTTACCAAACTGTGGGATTTGTAAACATGGTGGTAGGTAGCCTACTACCACACAGCATCACCAACAATGGAGATCCAGAAAGTCCTAGACCATGAGAACCCAAATGGAGAGCTGAAAACCTTGGGACCACAAGTTAATGAAGATCTACCACCCCGTGAAGCAGTTGGGAAGCCAAGCTTTCATGCAAGGCAGCATAAAATTAGGATGCAAGAAGAGCACAATCTCAACAGTATCACTCTCTTGGGCCTCTGCTTACACTGCAATGAAGATATGATGTAGACCCAGCTCCTCAAAACATGCCTCAACTCAAGAGGCCTCTGACAAAAAGTAGAAGGCTCAGTCAATACTAAGAAGAAATAAGGCTTTTAGATCCTAAAAAACTGATCCCCAGGACTGAAAACCAGAGTCACCTACTGGTTGAGAGCCATTGAATGTATGAAATCAATGACCAGACACTAAAGCCAGCAGAAAGTTAGCTAACAAAAGCATGATCATCATCCAGTAAAGGGAAACCCAAAAGCCAATTTCATTGTTTCTTAAGCCCTGTACTATGCTTCCTTGATAACTGCTTAATAACTGCTTGATGGGGTTCTGGGAGTTCTTCTACTCCCCAAGCTCGGCCTAACTTGTGAGAGCTTGGTCCGACAGGCTGTTCCTTGGAGTGGCCCGCAGGCCCACATATTCACCACAGCCCAGTTGGTTCGGCACTTCTTGAAGAAAACAATTTAGTTTTCTCTTGATCTGTAATTTAGCACACCTTATCAGTCTCCTTTCTTAAGATTGGTATTATAAGCATGTCAATCTGTCAAAGGTTATACAAATCCAAGTAACATAATAGATGTGGGATCACTTGACTATTTGAAACATTGATTATGACATATAGTATATATGAATGAGCTTGAATAGATATCATGTTCGTGAACCTACCTCTGTTGTTCTCGCTCCCTCTCCCTCTTGCACGCCTCTTCCTTCTCTTGCTCAAACTTCTTCTTCAACTCATCCTCTTGACTTCTCAGCTGATTCAGATATTTCTCCTCAGCTTGCCTTAAGGTTTCCCAATGCTGTGCCTTGAGCTGACTCACCTCATCCCGATGCTTGGCACTTAGATCCTTTATTTTGGTCTCAAGTCCTCGGTATGTTGTTTCCTGCAACCAAATGTGCTGGATTGATACATTTCACTAAAACTTTAAAGAAATAAGTGTCAAAACATCTAAGTATATATTAAAACTTTAAAGAAATAAGTGTCAAAACATCTAAGTATATATTATCACATGGACAATGATTTACACTCAAACTCTTATAATACTGTATGAGCTTGGTTATCCAAAGCCTGCTGAACCAAATATTTGGGTTATACAGCCAAAATCTAGTTAGGATAATTTTCTGCCAAACTAACCCGTATCCTAACAGAAATTGGATAACCAGAGATTTGGCTGGATAACGCAGACTGACACAGGGTCTCAAGTCAAATTCTGATATTTTTTGGTAAAATTTCGCCATATCTGAACAGAAATTCAGATATCCGGAGATCAAGTTATGAACATTATCAAGAACTAACATTTCATTCAGATCTATAGTATCACACAATAAGACAAACTACAACAAGATAAGCTGCAGTTTCTCTTTTAAATTATATTTTTGATTTATAGTGTGTTTGGAAATAAGAATTATGGTGGGTGTGATACAAAAATGGCAAATTGATCATTTTTGGACTTCCCTGTACGAAATCTGCTTATCCAAATTTCTGGCTTATCCGGCAGAGGAGTGCTTCCCATATAATTCAGATAATGAGCTTACAGTAATTTGTTTTATATTCCATTATGAATATAATTACAGTACTTGATCAAATAAAGATCATTTTATACATTAACAATCTAGTTTGGAATATTTGTACAGTTCAATAACACTAGATTGTAATAAAATAAATGTTTTAACTAAAAACAAGGATACATTATGAATAACTGGAGCAAATGTCCTTCATGCAAAATCCACCTTTGGGCCATGGAAAGCGACATGGGAATTGGCCAGTATATCACTTCCTTGGATAACTAATTTGCTGAACCACCTACAAAGCCTTAGAAAGACACAAACCTTGATGACTTTGGTTTTCTGCTGAGTCCACTTCTCTCGCTTCTCTTGTTCAGATGTAACAATTCTCTCTTTCAAACTTTTCATTTCTTGTGAGTGCTTTTCCTCAAGGAGTTTAATCTGAAATGATGCTGGTATAACTGCTTTGCTCTTCTAATGCACCTTCTCCAACATACACTGTGCACTGGTACATAAAATAAAACTAACATTTTGCGGTCATTGTTGCACCACCAAACACTGATGACTCTACAGTAAAGTCGAAAACAGTAATACTTCAGTTCTTTAAGACAAATGTACAATATTTCAGACAAATATACATCAGCTGACATCTATTATACTTTACAATTAACAGTGAAGAGTGAGAGTTAAAAATCATACTAAAGAAGAAAGAAGAATATGTAAAGATGGAAGTTTAGAGATACAGGTACATTACATAATTACTTAAAGAAATGGTGATAAATAGCTTCTATATGACTATATGATGTTTCCTATCACCTTATGAATCTGTTCACCATGCAGTAAATAGGTACCCAGGAGTTGTCAGTGTTGTGGGGTTGCATCCTGGGAAAGGTCAGTAGTTTGACCTTAGGGGGACCTTGATATAAGTCTAATATGTTTAGTATAATGTATAAAGATCCATGTATAAAGGCTGCTGTCCCCAACAAAAATTAATTATTATGATTTATCCATGAACAGTTCTCATTACTCAGCAAATAAACTGACTAGCTATGTCCTTTACACAACACAAGAAGTTAGGTGCGAAGGTGGTGGAGGCCAAGACCGTCAGTAGTTTCAAACGTTGTATGACAAAGAGTGCTGGAAGATGGAACACCACGAGCGTAGCTTCATCCTGTAACTAAACTTAGGTAATTACAAAAAAGGCATTTACTTGTTGAAGACAGGAGAGTACTGCATTAAAATAAGCTTCAAGATAATAAAGACATTCAAAGTGAAACCGTCCATTTATACAACTTTACATGTTCAGCAGCATCACAGAGACCCTGCACTATAACACCAGCAAATCATTATCAGTTGTCTCTCTTTGTAAGTAATGGAAAGAAATGTCATTCATTACCACTTATTGTGCCCAATTAACAATTACTGTTGACTTCCTCACTCACTAACCAGTACCTGTCTCATCTTTATGGGGTTATCTCTATATATCCTGCTCTCAAATACACTCTTCATCGCTCTACAGATGCTGTACTAATTTTTAAAGTTCCACATAATCATTTCATCTTAGCACACTCTCTTCAGCCTTATAATTCATTAACTCTTGAACATAAGAAAATAATAAATAAACTGCAGAAAGTGTTGGCCTATGCAAGGTGGCTCCTACTTAATAATTTGTTTAGTTGTCGTACAATATATTACTGTATACAGTACTGTACTTTAGGCTTGTATGAAGGTTCTCTCTCCCTAAGGTCGAACTACTAACCCTCCCCAGGATGCAACCCTAGCAACAGTTGCCTAACTCTTAGGTGCATATTTACGGCTAGGTGAACCGAAGCATTAGATGAAAGAAAACATTCTCAACTATTTCTATCCTGCTTAAA
>WNGS01039543.1:7737705-7758258 GCA_020271785.1 Procambarus virginalis | reverse complement strand
GGAATCGTGTACAGTAATCGAATGCATAACAAAATATTAATTTCACTCCATCGTGAAAATAATGCCCTTCATAAAGAGTAGCTTTGTTTGTGACATAAAGCATAAGTAGTAAAAATTTCCTCTGAAAACAAAAGCTATGACATTATAGGTGAGTGGCACTATGTCTATGTAGATAATCTTACACTTGAAGCAAACAGCTATCTAACCCTTTGCCCTAAAAAAAATACCATTGTTAACATTTCGGACTGGCAAAACACATGCATAATTTTGTGTTATTGGCCATTCAGAATTAACAATTATCTTCATATAATTAAATTTATCCTTTTTAAAATTTAATGTTCTTAATGATTCAGTTGATCTTCAGTAATGGAAATAAAACATCTTACATTTTGAAAATGGCATTATACTAAGTAGCATTCTTCACACATGACCCTAGACAGATACACTACCCTCTCTGAATTTGGTTTTGCCAATCAAAACATTGACCAAAACTGGGAGACCATCATCATGGATCTTCTGCGCCTCTTTCAACTTGTCTTGAATACTGTCGTTGCGGCCAACTAGAATACCTCTAGCTCCCAGACCTTCCACAGCTTTGTGATAGTCACAGAACTGAAATTAAGAAACAAAAATGCACTGTCCTGAATCCTCAACATCTTTTCCTCTTGTGTACTTTCTTGTGGTGGTAAAATGGAAAATAGACGAGAAAAAAAAAGAAGGGTGGCTAAGAACAGTAAACTTAAGAAGATCACAAAAAATTATGAGACTATGCTACATTTTGCTTAACTCGTACATCTGGAAATTATTCACAACATTCATGAGGCTAAAAATCAGAATATGCAAAATTTGTAGTGGTG
The DNA here is from genome assembly GCA_020271785.1 of Procambarus virginalis. Lineage (NCBI taxonomy): Eukaryota > Metazoa > Arthropoda > Malacostraca > Decapoda > Cambaridae > Procambarus > Procambarus virginalis. Next base: position 7,757,401 of record WNGS01039543.1, on the reverse strand, counting down.
TCCAAGTCTGTGGGGGGGGGGGAGGTGGGTGGGGGATCACTAAATGGCTTCTGGACCACCTTAACACTTTAATATTCCAATGATGCTGAAACATGTCAGCCATCTCGGAATTCTGAAAAGAACTTTATAATTTATTATCGTTCACAGTGTAAGCAAATATCAAAGGACCTACGAAAGTATTGTACTGTATGTTGTAATACAAATCACAAAAGGCTTGAATGGGGGCCAGTTAGCAAAACAGAATTTCTTACCCAGGAATATCTAACTGAACAAATTTTTGTGACAAAACCCATTTATTCCTGCCGATTACTCTAAAATTATGAACATGAATGCATTCAAGTTACTAGAATTCTAATTACCAAGCTTTTACAGTATCAAATGGGCCATCCAGAGATCATCTCAACTAATCACTACTCAAGACAACAAGTGCTTTGAATATTTTCAACAACTTATAAATCTGCTGATAAATCTTGAAAGTTAAATTTCTTTTTACAGTTATACCAATTGATCATGTGCCCACACTTTCAAACATTTGTAAATATTATACATGGCCATGTATAATGTATTATAAATACTGTAAATCTTTTGTTTAGCATTTATACTTGTTTGCAAAATCACTTGCAAACATTTTTGACAATTTATAGTTGTAACCTGAACAATAACTGAGAAACCTCTTAGTGTAAATATTTTAGATGTCCCTGTGAGGGACCTCAAAATTCCTAGAACATTCACAAGGCAGGTGCTGAGGGTCAGAACATTAAAGTGTAAAAAATGAGCCACGAGGAGAGGCTCGAGGTGGTAGGTACAACAAAGCTTGAAGATCGGAAGCGGTATGATCACCACATACAAAATACTGAGAGAAATCTATGAAGTTAAGGAGGAAATTTGTAAACCTACAACTTCAACAACTAGAGGCCATAACATAGATTTAAGCTAAGAAAACAAAGTTTTAAATAAAATTACTAATGCTCCTTTTAGCAAATGCTGCAGAACTGAATGATTTCAATAATTTGGATAAGAGTGATGTATGCCAAAACCACCAGAAGCTTCCTAGTGTCATATGAATGATTAATCATGGTGTCTTGTCTTGCTATAATCAGTCATCCTGTTACTACACTTGTGAATTACAACACAAATAAGATACTGAATAATTATACGTGTAATGTAAAGCTGAGCATCGATAATTACTCTGGTAAGGTAGCAGAAATTAAACCAAATTCATTAAGTCAACAAGTTGACATAGCCAACGAAAGATAACTTTTTCAGTAGCAAGATCTTCCAAAGCACTAGAGACAAATTTATCCAGAAATAAATAATGAAATGTTCATACAACACCATGAGTGATAATACTACTTACTGCCAAGTCACATGCAATACTGGATCCAAACGTGGGGACCTGCTCACGTGCAATCTGCGTCCACCCAGCATCATTCCCCACTAGGGCAATTACAGGAGTCTTGTGACGGGTGTATGTGTCAAATTCAGACAAGGAGTAGCCTAATGACCCATCACCATATATAATCCAGACCTGAGAATATAAATTGAGTTTAATTTAAAGTTAATGTGTAACACTTAAAAATGCATATACATCAGCACATTACTAAGTATTGCATGCAGAAGGTACTGTTCACTCTTTTTTTTAAAGTCTTGGGTGGTCACTCAGTGATGGCTTGAGCTAGACTTTATACTATCTCCCTTCCTTAATTACATGACAAAACCAACATAAAAGTTCTATTACACAATGTGGGAGAAGGTCCTCCTAAGGCTGGTGGGTAATAAGAATCCTGAACAGACCATAAAAGTTCTGGTGCAGGAAAATTTCAAGGACTCAGTCACACCATGTGAAACTGTGGTGAAGGCAAGCCATTTTTGTTTTGTAATCACACTGTATTACTGTGTTTTTAATATACTGTGTATATAAACTTGCCTGGGATTCTGGCCGGCAAAGCTTGGCACCAAGAGCAAATCCTCCACCAACCCCTAGAGTACCGAATGCACCTGGATCAAGCCACATTAATGGACCCCGTGGCCTGAAAAATACAAATAAGGTTGATTAGTCAAGCCATGTTGCTCATGGAAGACCTTTTATTTATGGAAACACAGGCAGGATATCCCTGCTCTACTTGGCAATGAGTTTTAATGAGAGAGGTGGTAGGAATGCCTGCAACATTACTTTATGGTCTACTACTATCCTTTCTTCTTCTCACACACTTACCCTATCAGCCAATCTTAACCATCCTTTCCTCCCACTATCATCTCAATATGCTCCTACCAATCTTTCCATGACATCTTCATTATTTACTCTAAACAAAACATGCTTCTCAGATAGTTCATATGTGCATAACAATAAGCACTACCACTCCTAAGTACAATCTCTTTCTATCTGGATTAATTTTATCCAATTTGTTCAGTATTTTAAAACTTCCCACGAGATCCGCCCTATCATGTCTGATTTCCAAAATTATGAATCAATTCAATTCATTTTTATTCAAAATAATGCACAAAGAACATAAGAGTACATTAAGGAGAAAATTTGTAAACCTACAACCTCAACAACTAGAGGCCATAGCATAGATTTACGCTAAGAAAACAAAGTGAAGTGCAAAATGAAACTAATGTACAATTGTAGGGACAGAAGTTAAACAATCTATGAAACTACTATTACACAAAGCTTTTTGGGCAGTCCACTGGCCCATCAACCTTTCCTGGTAGGCAAGTCAACTTTTGCATTGTGTTGTACTTTTCCAAAACATGTGTCCTCCTGAAGATTATGTCTATATGCTTGGACACTAGTCAAAATGGGGGGTGCATCAGAGATTTATACAGTTCAATAACTACAGTACTTTCTTTTCCTTTGAGGGGAAGATTCAATTCACTATTCTTAGGATGATTGGCTTTTTTTTTTTACTGAAGCTGTACACTATATATTAATGCCATGCATATTCTAACTACAATATTTTCTCAACTTTTCTTTTTTTTCTCTCGATTTCCCTTCCACAATCAATTCATTACCAGTGACTATCTGAATCTGATTTCACATTAGTATTCCCTACCCACACCCATGAATAAATAATACTCACACATAACCAAACATCTATTGTTGCTCTAGCAAACTTATTCATATCACAGTCTTATTATGAAATACGTAGGCACGTTTCATTTTAACAACTAACCTCAGGATATAAGCAGCAGTTGCTACAAAGTCACCACCATCAGCAACCAAAATAGCATCAGATGGCAACAATTCTTCCAGTTCATTAAACACCTTCATTGGATTTAAATGGAACTCCGGCATGGTTTCAGCCATCTAAAATACACAATGTTAATTAGCTCTACAGTACTTAATTAGTATGCACAAGGGAATGCATTCCTGGAATGCCCCAGTACAAATGAATTCACATAAACATGAGATTATTTGGAAGAAATTGGGAAGGGTTGGAGAAACTTTCCAAAGTTATAAAGTGCACTTGTAATTACATTTATAAGATGTCATATGCAAAATGAAAATTTAATATTTTGTATATTTAACACTTTTCTAATGAAGCACTCAGTAGCTCCTTAATGCCACTGCACTGGAACTGCCAGTCTTTAGGGAATTGCACCAGGCCTACCAAACCAAGTCAAGCCTACTGGCTTTCTACAAGGCAAGGGAACCTTGGGGAACAAAATATCAGCACTGGTACTGTAGAACTATCAAAACAGGCAACTGTTTAAGAATTTTTTTTAACCCTTTTGAAAATGAGGCAGATGTCAGCCCAGGAGACACTGGGTCTTGGTGCTAGCCATCTCATTCATGAGCAACCCGAACAAAAATACTGTAGTAACAAAACGCCTACTGGCTTCCAGTAGGCAAGGATGGGTCTCAGCCCTGTGCATCTTCCAAATGCTTGGCAGTATCAGCACTTAGCTCAGGAACCTCTATCCTATAGAGGTTCCTGAGGAGCCTCGGGTACAATGCTGCTCCTGGAAAGGAGCAGCAGGGGTAGAAATAGCCTAAGCTACTCTATCCCTTTGAGATGTATTTCTTATCTCAATAAACATACTTGAACTTGAAAGGAGCAGCAGCATTAATTCTATCCTAACAAACTGCTTTTATTCACTCCTTGCCTTGACTTCATCTTTGTCTTTTTACAATGCCATTCACATTTACTTTACCATCCTTTCATTACTCACTCTTTCTACTTTGTTATACCACCACAGTATTCTCTCTTCAATCTAAAAATTACACATACCTGTACATGTAATGTAATTGTCAGGAAAAAGCACTCAGCCAGTAGGACTATATAGCACTTCAAAGTGATGAGGACAAGTATGTAGTATAGGACAGAGGTAAGGAGTGATGTCCAATGACTTTAACACTGACATAAATCTCTCTCACAGTATTTCCAAAACATTAATTCTATATATTCTCTTAAAAAAAACACACTTGCTCCCTAGATTGTTCACCTCTCCTGCTGAACTAAGGCAAATTCAGCTTCATGCAACACCAACATTTTACTACCATACTTAGGATTCAGAACATCCATTCCTTTATGCAAACTTCCACTCACATTCTATCCATCCGTGTTCTTCCTAATCCAGACTGTCTTGGCACCAATTCCTCTCCTTTCTCGACTACTCTCCACTGCATAAATTTCTCTTTCGTCATCACACATCTCGGGTATTAAAACAGATTAAAATATTTTTCCACTCACATTATGAACAGAATTTACTTCTCTCTACAATCATTTATTTACAAATTTTTGCTGTCATATCAACAATTATTATCACCATTACTCAATATTTGAGTGGGGGTGGAGGGGGGGGAGCATCTTAGAGATAGGACAAAATGTACTTTGCCAACTAGATAAAATTAAATAGGCAGTGGAAAATTGGATCTCATTATGGCTGCTTGTACCCCTAATCTAAATTAAGTACTATTTTCTTAACCTAAAAAAGCAACAAAATACTGTATCTTAATTTAAAATACATCTTGGAATTGGGACCAAGGTCCTATGTACCAAGATCATACAACAGTCTACACTTTTTCTGTGCATCATTATGGGGGAAATAATTGTGCTCTACCTTCTTATTGGCATCTTCCTTAGTATCATCTCTCTCTTTAAGGGAAGTGATCCACTCCTGGTCACATTGGTAGCCTGTGAGACCAGCAGCCAAGTCTCGCATGAAGGTTGCAACATCCCCCAACACTGCTACAGTTGGCTTCCAAAACATATCAGAATTCTGAAACAAAAAATAATAAAATAACTTCTAATTTGATGGCAATAGTAGTACAACTCAGTTATTAGCTCACCAAAGTCCATCTGGAGTTACTTATACACAGTACTACAAACTCTTGTTAACTTCCACTCCTGTGGTGGGTGGGTAACTCATGCTCATGTTGAAATGCATTACCATAAACAAAAGCACATATGAGATAAGGTGTCCGAGTCACGGTAACTAACACAATGGCTATCACTCTTTATTTATCTATTACTTATAGGGGCTACATTTATCATGGTCAACACCAGACTTTTTTGGGGGAGGTTAAGCTAATTAAAGAAAAAATTATATCCTCTGATTAATAATAAAGAAATTCCAGATTCACTTTTTCCACAAGAAGGAAGTACAAGTAACCAAATAGATTAAGATAAATTAGAATATACCATATGCAATGACTTATAAAACAGAAATGAGAATACCTTGTACAGCTGATCCTTATTCCTATTAACAGCAATGATCTTTGCCTTCCGTCCCATTCCTCGGCCATAAGAGAGGCGGAAGTCACAAACTGCACCAGCTAGGATAATGACATCAGCTTCTTTAAGGGCAACGCGTCTTTGTTGACGCATCTGAATAGCACTCTTTCGCCCTGTGGGTGCAATTTTCTTTATAATTCAAGTATGTAAATACTGTACTGTATTCTGTTAACAAATTACAGTGAAATGTAAATCATACAATATATTCCAACCCTTCCCAACACACATACTATAATACACCTAGGGAGTAGACTCACAGTTACACGACTTTATTCTTCATTTATACATTTACTAATCCTGGAATAAAACATATTCCACAAATAAACCAATGAAAATAAGCAAGACTGATTGGTAACTTGATATATACAATCCACCTTTATATTCATAACTCTGACATGTAAATTCACCATACTGTATAATGGTGGTGTGTAGTTTGCATATTCATTTAACATTTTAAAATTAGAATACAACCTCGATTCAATAAACTATATAGGACTAATTCGTTGCAGTGAGATATTTGTTGCAACCGGAGATGCTGCCAGGATGTAATTCCCATGCCCTGTGGGCCAATTTGATTTGCCAAAATATTCATTTCAACCTATAATAAATAACTACCAAATAAACATGTTTGCAAAAGAATTTAACCACATGTAACTTAATCACATGTCCCCAGCCTCAAAACTAATTGTTGAAAGGTAGCAAGGCCATACCTGCATGAATGAAAACCTTTCGAACTCAAATAAAAACAAACCATAGAATTTGATTTAAAATACTGCACCCTCAATAGCTTTCCCAAGGCTTCAACTATTTCTTGTCGGAGTCCATTTACAAAAATCAAACATGACTGAAGGCATATTCATAAGAGTTACTATTCACCAAACAAAAAGTAAAACTATTAAAAGCATGATTGGAGCCATGTTAAAAGATATCATTCATTCTTAATATTTTCATGCTCTATGGGCTGATTTCACTGAGCAAAATTATAATCTCAACCAGTTACAAGGGAAACAACCAAGAGAATATATGTCAATAGAGAGAATTAACTATATCTAGCATAGTTCCCATGCCCAAGCCTTAAAATCTCATTTTCAAAGGAAACAGGGCCCATATTTCACTAAACAAAAATCTCTGCAACTGGGGAAAAAAAAAAGTTTAAATATGCCAAGTGGCTTTCCTGTGGCTCAGTGACTTTCCAGTGGCCTCAACTATTTCTTGTAATGTTGTTGTCATCTGTGAACCCGGTCCCAACATCTTAAGCAAATCCACACATCCCCTGCTTCAGCGAACTCGTTCATCGAATCGGCCAAGTAAATCTGACCTGGAAAGTGGGTTACAACCGGAGATTCACCAAATAGAGGTTCCACTGTATGTAAATATACAACAAATGGGTTTGGTGGGAGTTACACAGTTTGTGTCACAAGTCATTTTGTGGTTCGGTTCCACAGCCCATTATGTGCCGACAATCTTTTCACCACTGCCCACAGGATCCAAGGAAAAAAAAATAGGGAAAGAGGGTTACAGGATAACATATTACAGTACTCATCCAAGCATTATACCATTTAATACGTAGCATCACAGATAATGAAGCAACACCCCAGTAGTCTTCAGTAGTAGCACTGTTTTGTAAGCCCAGATATACATTAATAATTGACCAATGAACATTACTCCCTCCATTAACAGTTCAGTAAAATTAGTTTTGCCCTCAAATGACAAAAGAATAGTCTTGTCAAGTTTTGACAGTTCTAATGTATCATTTACCAACGTGAAAATTAACACTAACCAAGCAGGCCTCGAGACATTCCTCCAAGGAAACAAGGAATGCCCAGGGTTTCTAGCGAGCGACGCAGATCCTCAACAGGAGTTGGTGGAAGTGTGGCTTGACTGCCCAGGAGAATCACAGGCTTCTTTGACTTGGATACCACCTCCACACATCGATTAACTTCATAAAAAAATACAATATTATATAATGAAACCCCATTAGTGTGCAATACATGCTATCAAGTTATATTTATGCATTATTCATTAAAGGAATATTAAGCCAAACTAAAATTAAAACAGCATATGAATAATCCACACACCTATATCACTGGAGGCAAAAGGTATGGTCACTTTCAGAGGCTTTGTGTCCTGAGGTTCCCAAGCTCCAGCATAAAGGTTGTCCAAATAGTTTCCAAGGTACCTGTCAGTACATAATAATGAATGCTCTCATCATACCACTTCCCACATTAATGGGGAGGCATCAGCCCAGAATAATAATTGGGGGAGCAATGTAGAAAACTAAGTCACTTGTTCATTCACTTCATCCTTCAACCATGCAGTTAGACACAGAACCACAGTCACCCAAGTTTAGCAAATCTCTGTTGCAGCACCGCACTACCTCACAACACCAGGTATACAGTGCCCTTTGTCACAGTCAATAATTAAAACAGTCATACAATACCATCTTCACAAACTTCCAGATTCTAGCCATGTTCTCAACCACATCTCTTGAGATGTTAACACTTTACCCTTGTTTCGTCATATACACAAGCATCTACGGTGTATTATCTTGGCTACCATCAAATTCACTATTATCTTCTCAAACTTGCAGATAAGCAGCTTTTGCACTCTACATCTTCCATGACATTTTCATTTACTTTTTCTTAATCTGGCACATGCCACTTGGATTATTATTAATCATGATTGGATTTGAGCCCCAAGCCCAACTTTGCAATGTGTGATTACTCAGCCGAGTTTGCTTCTCGGACTGGTCATTTCTACTTTTAACATTTTTCTCATTTATACCGCACCAGTGTTTCTCAATCATATAAACAGGCAAAAAAATATATTAAGTAGCTCTATCTCTTATTCTCTACTTTACTTGCACAGAGTATTCCAGGTATTTTAAATGATCAGCCAAATCTAGTACTTTATTAACATTAGATTTCCACACTCAATCCTTTCCTCTTCACCATTAACTATTTTTGTCACATACACTTTCACTCTTACATATCAATTAAATATTAAATTAATCTACATAAATCTTTGCATTTTTAAACTGAAATTGAAATTGAAATAAGTTTATTGAGGTAAAATACACACAAAGGGATGAGGTAGCTCAAGCTATTCTCACCCCGTTCAGTACATCGTGTTAATACATACATATACACACATCACAAACAATAAACATATTACCAAACATTGAGAGATAATCTACATTTCCTTTTTACAAACTTGTACAGTACAGTAATTAATACATATTTGATATGGCAAAAGCTTCAAAAATAATTTGTACTGTATATTTAAAATCGGAGATATTAAGCAAAATATATCAAGAGGCATTTTACAGAACAATACAAAAGTCTACACATATGCTACTGACACACATACAAGTCAAATTACCTTTCAACAGCAATGAATTTCCATTTCTTATTAATTTTATGAAGTTCACAAGTTTCTCTAGGAATGCTTTAGCCATTAAATACTGTAGTTATTCTGTATAAACAACAATAATCACAGAACTAAGATATAATCATACTAGAGATTGTCACCAACTTTTTACAGCTTACCAGTTAGTGATCTTGTGCATGATTGACTTGCCTTCTGCCCTGACTCCAAGCTCCTTTGACACAATCTCGTACGGGTATAGAACATCTATTGGGAACTCTATGAACACTGGCCCTGAACATAAATTATAATAAATAATTTAATTGGGGAAATTTCATGTTTTCTGGAGTACATATTATATTTATATGAAAATGAATTCATGGAAATACTGTACAAATAATTATCAACAATGTAAAAGTAGAAATCATAATATACAAATTCATGTGGCTCTTCTATAAATAACCTGCAAAAACTATTTTAATAACTTAGAAAATGTTAAGAGTTAGAACATGATAAATAGTTGCTTGCTACAGTTATTAAATCACCATTCCTCAAAAATGTGCAGTGTATAGTGAAAATCCAAAAAAATATAAAATATATAACGGAAAACTTGTATGTAAAAGATAAAGACATCAACTCATACCGAGAGTATCAAAATCCACAAAACCTAAATAATTAAATTTATTCACTAATAATATCATCACCTAATACATATTTAGAATGTAGTACCTGAATATAAGTAAATTTTAAGTATAAATATTTAGACATGTTAGCTTTACAGTAACCCCCCAAAATTTGTAGAGTATTCCTATTTAATTAACACTAATTCATTCTTGTTAATTAACACTCACCTGGTGTTCCTGATTGTGCCACCTGTAGAGACTGACGAACAACTGGGACTATATCTCGTATACATTTGACAGTCGTGCACAACTTGCAAAGAGGTTTGAAGAGAGACAACTGGTCTATATCTTGCAGAGCTCCACGGCCCTTCAAAATTGTAGCTGCAGCACCACCTAATAAACAAACAAAAAATGAGATACAGTATGTACAAGGAAAATGCAATTAAAATAAAAATACAGCACCACAAATTATTGTTATTGTTAAAAGATAATTTCTATAACCTTTTTTTTTTTACCTATAATCAATACTGGACTTTCAGCCATTTGAGCATTTTTAACAGCTGTGATGGTGTTAGTGAGACCTGGACCTGCTGTCACAGCTGCTACTCCTACCGTTCCCGACATGCGTGCCATGGCATCTGCTGCAAATACCGCCGATGCCTGCAATACAAACATGCACCTAAAATTATATAAATAATGCAGATGTTTGCTTCCTTAACTCTAACCTAGAGTTGGTGTCTAAAATGATATTCACTTTGAAAAATATATCTGAATATTTATGAGAAAATATTAATGTATAAATGTCTGTAGCCTGTTGATGTAAAATATGCAAAATTTGATTGTGCATAGACCTTTGCTCTACATACATTTGGACAATAAATGTGAAGCTGCACAGTTTTGTTGTAAAACATTAAATTTAAATTACGGGTGGGCATGTTCAAGTGTGCAATTTTTATGTGACGAGTTGTTGATTTGGTGCACAACACCCAAATATGAAGCTAAAACAAACCGATATTCATGCAGACGTTTTCTTCAGGAGTGTAAATTCCTAACTTTGTGAAATCTCTGGAATACATTTCTACTTTTCCCCATATACAATATAGTCAAATTTGCTCTGATAATTCACTCTGAATAAGGGTCATCCATACATACTGTATATCATGAAAAATATAGACTCTTGATAGTTACATTTCCAGTTAATTATACATGCTAATTTTACCTCATGCCGAGTGTCAACTACACGAATTCCAAGTTTTTCAGCTGCAACAAGAATTGGTGAGATATGCCCACCAGGCAGTGTGAAGATGTGACGCACACCATGAGACTGTAACACTTCGGCAACTAGTTCTCCTCCATGGTGCTTGCTCTTCTTATCCACCTGTAGTTGATAAAAAACAAACAAAAATCAACATCTTCAAAATACAAGCCTTTCCAACCAAAACCCCAACTTATGAATTCCACCGAAACAAAAATGCAAACACCAAAGGAAGGACAATGAAATCACATTAACATGAAGTATCAATGAGAAAATCAGTTGTATGTACTCTGAAGCCCATGCCCTAGACCAATGGTCGCCAACCTTTCGGAGCTCACGGACCACCCAATCTATAATCTTAAATCCCACAGACCACTAATATGAATCCCGCTGTCCAACAAGAAATGATACTTTAGCAAGTAAAACTATTTGATGCCATTAAATATAACAGGTAAAGAAAATACAGTTACATACAATACACAAATAAAAGTGTCTTGTGGACCACCAGTTGGTATCCACTGCCCTAGACCACTATACCACGACATGGTCTAAATTAATGGAACCTGGGATTCAACTGAATCCCAGGATGCATCACGTTAACATACAGCATATGACAATAATTAGGTGATGCTTTATGTCACATATTCATAGTTTTAGGACGTAAAATTGACTAACAGCAAAACAAACGTATGTTTTCTTGGGACAAGGATATGCAATTGAAATTCGATACATAAATATTTCTTTCTCTCTCTTACAGTGATTGTGAAATTTACAGCTTTTTATTACATTTGGGAGATCATTCCACAATTTGGGACCCCAGAATTGCATAGCATTTTTGCTTTGCTAGTCTCACTCTGGGAATATCAAATGGATAGTCATTTCTGGTGATGAAATGACTATCAATAGAGCCCATGGGTTCTATTGCAACCCTCTAGGAAGTTTTTGAGGTCAGGATCAGAACTGCATTTTCGAGTTTTGTAGATATAGAGAACACTGGAGTGTGTGAGGAGACAAAGATATTTAACATATTCAAGGACTGCAGCAAAGGTATTTGCTAGTGTTTGGGATTGGAGTTTGCTTTCGTTCCGATGGCTTATTTGTTTCTAGTAATGAACAGATCCTAGGTAATTTTGGTTTTAGATCCAAGCACAGATACAGTACTGCAAACTAGATATGGATAGACGAGTGAATAATAGTGTTGCCACGATTAAGTGAGGTACATAGACCAGATTTTAGATAGAATGCTAAACCGTTTTCAAAACTTTAGTTATATTTTGTATGTGGCAACTGAAACACAGCTTGTTGTCAATATCAACACTTTCCCATTAACTCTACTCTCAATTTGTTTATCATAAATTGCTACATTTTCCAATGTTAAGAGCGAGTTTGTTAGCAGTCAGCCACAGGTGGACCTTTCCTTTTTTGTGTGGTGCGGGGGGAGTTCACCATTCACTGTCATTCAGAGAAATAAGTTAAGTAGTTATCAAATGAAGGTGCCAAGCAGAAAGTGGGTTAGGATTAGAGGAAATGAAGATTATGTCGGCAGCAAATGAGAAAGAACATTTTCTCTTCGGCAAAATCTAAGGAATCATTTTCACCATTATACTGACCTTGTGCATCCAAATGTATAGTAAGTGGAACTTTGATAAGATGGTTCCAATACCCAAACCAATGAGGGTTGTGGAGGTAAAAAGAGCAAGCATCGATAATAAGGTGTTTTCCATCTTGTTAAAGATTCTTCACGTGGATGTCTTTGCTCAGTCTGTAAAAGAAAGTTTAAACTAAATAAAATGCAGTAAAGTAAATAAATATACAATATTAAGAAAAATTGCTAGCTATGCAACATAGAAAATAATTACACTACCAGTTAAAACATCGAAGCCTTACAAACAATTGGTCCAGGGAGTGATGACCAGTCAGCATTACTGGTTAATTAAAACACTTGGCTCTAACTTTATAAGAGTTTTTAATGCCATTTCTGGTCAGTACTCTGTAGGTTCTTGGTGCATTAACTGGTAACACAGAGATCCACAAAACTATCAGGGCTCAGAACTTGGATAGGCCTTTCAAACAAGAACCAGAATCTGGTGTAGTTAAAGAGTGAGCGGGGAACATGGAAATACAAGACCAACCTCATGAGTAAAATAGTACAGAAAATACTGAGGAAGAGTAAAAAAAAAATCCATTAGGAAGATCAGGACTTGACAGCAAGGGTCAACCCTTCTTTTCCTATGAATTTTCTGAATAGGAGTTTCAGAGGCAAACACAGGTTATCAGCTAGTTTCTTTGTCATTTTAGACTTTGTTCCATCCAGTCTTAGAGTTGTCCTTAAAGTGTTAATGTTCTTCCCAATTATTTTGCATGTGTTGATAGAGCCCTTGAAAGATAAGTTACAGTACACTATGACTTGTCTTTATAAGTATTTTGTATCTTGTGCATGATATAAAGGAATGTGGGATCTTTGAGGTTTCGTGCCAACTGTCCAGTGAAAGCAGTGTTAGATGTCGTTTAGATACAGTAGAAATTAGGAAGTAACTATCATGGGAGGGGGGGCATGGTAGTGATGGGTTGTCCTGTATAAAGCAGGTCTATTGTAGCACAATGCCTTGTAGGCCTTTATCCAACATAACAACACAGTCAAATTAGTCCTAACAAAGCACTATGAATTTCTAATAGTGTCATCTACATATTATGGTACAAAGCAGCCATGTAAATGTTTTACACTAGTAAACTGCTCATTTGTCATTATCAGCTGTTTAGTGTCACTGAGCACCATGTTACACAATATGAAGTAGAAGTGATGATGCAGAGTACACTGAATAGGAATTAAAGTCAAGTTCCAAAACAGAACAGGACATCAAACCAATAACCAATGAAAAATATACACGAACACATATTACTGTACGTACTTACATTATGTTATTGTAATATAAATATACATTCAAATCTACGAGAACGCTTATCTAGACTAAGGACTGGGAGTACATTTGACACAAGACTATAGGGCTTTAGGCTATTTAGATTTAAAATAAAGCTGCATAATAATGTATGTATTTAGCACACGCACACTGTGCCAGAGTCCCGCTGATGACTGAATATTCTGTAGTCACTTGGAAGAAGCAGGAAGGTAGAAATAGCCTAAGTTACTCTATCCCTTTGAGATGTATTTCTTTCTTAGTCTCATAAAACATACTTGAACTTGGAAGACGAGAATATTAATCTCCATTCTCCATCACACAAAACAACTTGTGTCTTTGAATACATACTTCACTGTACATAACCTGCTCTGACAAGGCAAAGTTACAAACTTATTGATCAAAACAGCACCACAAAAATGTACTTAATGGCCAAATAATGTGAACTAACAATATTAACTCAGGTCCGGCGCTGGTGAAGACGAATATTTTTTACTAAACCAATTTCAGGCGATCTTCTCCAACAAAGGCAAAATGTAGCTGGAGTTGTGTGGTTGTAGTGAGAGCGAGCGTGAGATAAGACAATCAACCAGCACCCTCCCTACTCCCCCAGGTCACTTGTGAGACCAAAGGTCACGTCTTGACCCTCAGCATCATCAGCTGATCTCTCCCACAACAACTCTCCCCAACTTGGAATGCTTCCCATTTTAGAATAGGCCCCGTCGACATTGGAAATATGAGCTAATACATTGTTTTAACTTCTGAACACTGTAGGTAAACTTATAATATTTAGTTTTACTTATCATTATTAGGTTCTGTTAAAAATTACATTATTTTGGGGAGCAAAAGTAAACAAAATAAAAATTGAAAACATTAATCCACGCAAATATTCATAAGTTTCGTGATTTAATAATATTAAATCATTCGTAAAATGCAAACTAATTAATTTACTATAATTATTATAATACGTATTAACTTTACCATAGTTACAGGGGATACTAGCCAAGACATATTTTTACCATTTCGGACACAAAACTAGTACGTTTCGTATACATATATAATTATTGGTCAGTATTAAAACCACAATATAATACTATTGACAAATTAAAATCTTCTACGTAACAGGCACATAGTTATCAAATGAAGTTGAATGATGTGATGGACATAATCCCGGCTTCATAAGAACGGCGCCCGCCAGTGTTAACATCTTACATCTGAAGGACCACAAACATGGTCGAACGCACAAAATACTTGACTGTATTTTCGGGCTATTCATGCCCGTGCCACCCTTTAGATGGCTTAATCTTTAGCAATCAATGAATCACTTCACTGTGGCCAGTTTTTTGAGTCGACTCCTATTACATTTACTGTGTGATAGTTATACTTATATATAATAGTTTGTATTATGGGTAAACGTCTAACATGTAATATTAATTATTAAAAACACACGCCTATCTCCACATGTCTATTGTGTAAAAGTAAAGTTGACGTAAAAAGTATAAGTAAAGATAAAGTTGTGTTCTTCTGCCCGAAACGCTACGCGTGTTAGTGGTTTTACAAGAATGTATAAACATCAATGCTATGTGCTCTCATAAACCCATTGTACCTTCTTGTATATATATAAATAAATAAATAAGGTACATTGGGCGCTCATGTACTTGTGCGCTAGCTGACGTTCACAACTGATCTAGTCTTCAAGGACTACATTTAGTCAATCATACTGATAATAATGTTTATTTATGTAGGGGGAATAAATGCTGGCCACACTGATTAATAATGGGCATCATAATTAATCGTAACATTATACGATTAACATTATACGTAACATTATGGCAGAATTTAGCCATTTTGTGTAAAAACTTTTATACCTCATATTATTAATTATAACAGTAATGAAAAAAGTCATAGTTTGTATATAGAAGAGATGAAACAGCGAGCTTTGAGCTAGAGCGATGTGCTGAGTCCATAAGGAGGCGGAGCTTCCGGAAATACCTTCCTGTGATTGGCTGGTGCGGGGAATACCAACACTCTTTTATGAATACAATTTAAACTAAGAAATAGGTCCTTGTGAGCAACAACAAGGTTGGTGTGAAAAAGAACAACAATTTCTGTTTTGAACCTGACAGAAATCTCCATCTAACTGAATAATTTACTGGAATAAAAGGGCAGAGCAGCGTATCATTATTTGTGTCAAGGCAACCCCACTGATGACGTCACAAGCTAGGTAGCCAGCCCATGTTTCTGTAACACTCGTTATATCCTGCAGTATTTAATTATCACTTTATTAATGCTTTTAAATGCTTAACATTTCACTTTTTAGGTAGATTAAAGTTGAAACAGATGTCATAAGCAAGGATGGTGTGCTGAATAAAGATGATTTATTAAGTGGATGGAACCTTTAGCTGATCCCTTCCTGTGATTGGCTGTTGTGTGAATGTCAACAAAGAGTTTCTACCAATGATATGCCATTTATTATGCACCCCATACCTTTTGTGGGCGGAGCTTGGAACCTCCTACCGAGCACAACAACCTGCCTTATGGGTTGCTGTTTGGCTATTTATAGTGCGTTGGAAAAAAAACGAGATGGCGTTAGTGGTATTTTGTGGGGTAATTTGTTATAAGTGTAATTTGATGTCAACAGATGGCGTAAGCTGTACCTTATGGCTACTATTGACCAGCCAGTTAATAGTGTTCTCTTTTGCCGACAGATGGCATCAGATGTATCATTATTACCTCCGAATTCCCTTTAAATACTGACCTACAAATCCGTAGCTTATGATAAGGTTTATAAAGTTTATGATAAGGATTAGGTAACTGGCGTTCTGCAATTACTTTTATTTATCAACTGTTGAGGATATCATCATATAATGTCTGGTTAGGACGTACTGCTCTCGATTGATGAAGATTAAGCCACCCAAGAGGTGGCACGGGCATGAATAACCGTGAATACTGCTCTCGTAATATTATTGTAATATTGCTGCTCTCGTAAACACAAGCGACTTGAGAATGGTCCAGGACGGACCGAAACGTCGTCGTCCCTTCAACTTCTAGTGTGTGGTCGGTCAACATACTTCAGCCACGTTATTGTGACTCTTCGCCTGCAAAGGAATGGTTCCCAACCTCTTGGGCGGTCGGGGATTGAACGCGGACCTGTAGGAAACGAGACCGTCGCTCTACCGTCCAGCCCAAGTGGTTAAGCGTAATATTATTAAAACAACAATTTATGCATGTTGACCAGACCACACACTAGAAGGTGAAGGGACGACGATTGCGCCCTGGCCAGGCTGAACTTCCGCGCCCTTATAATCACCATTGTTTAATAATCTTCACAGGGAGAAACAACTGTATATATAAGAATAGTTTATTACAACATACACGGTAAAGAAAACAGCTCGGAAACTAAGGAAATAAAGCTGCCCAAAAAACATTAAAGTCCACTTCAAGTTAACTACCTAAGAAGCCGACGGCTTGTCGAAGGTTCCCCTATTTGCCTTGGTGATCTTTTCCAGCTGTACTTTAAAAGTGAAGTGTTTTGGCATTTACGGCTTCGGCGGGTAGGCGGTTCCATGGGTTAATAACACTGTGAAAAAGCATCTCCTGTTGTTAGTCCTACATTGTGGCTTGTTGCTCCTTGTTTGTGTTACATCAGACCTTCTGAAGAAATTGTCCGGACTAACCCTAATTATTGGCCTTGCCTACTTCACTATTTGACTTGTTATATGATCGGTTTACTGGATACCATTCCTCCCTCTGGTATTCACTTAGCAACCATTCCGCTTCTGGCAGTAGCCTTAGTATACATAGCTTAGTTAACTTGTGTGACTCATTTAACCATAATTAACTAAGATTTTAACTAAGATAATTAACTAAATAAGATAACATAATAACTAACAACCCCCAGTACTAAAAACAGTACTTAAGGATTAAATTCACATTTCACATATGTGTGCAGTATTCACCTAGTTGTGTTTGCGGGGTTGAGCTTTGCTCTTTCGACCCGCCTCTCAACTGTCAATAAATTGTTTACTAAATACTGTTTTTTTCACACCACACACACACCCCAGGAAGCAGCCCGTGACAGCTGTCTAACTCACAGGTACCTATTTACTGCTAGATAACAGGGGCATTCAGGGTAAAAGAAACATTGTCCATTTGTTTCTGTCTCGTCCGGGAATCGAACCCGCGCCGCAGAATTACAAGACCTGCGCGCAATCCACTAGGCTAAGAAGTCTCTTGAATGTGATAGACAAATGTGTCAATATATCATCGAGAAGAATGTACGATTGCGAGTTACATGAAAGTAATTAAGTTATAAATAATTGTAATTAATATTAATTGTAAATATTAATTAATACTAAATAATATTACTTAATAAATTAGTCCAAATTCAATGCAGAGTTTTCTTCCAAGCAGAGAAACTTGTAAATATAAATACAAGATAATAGATAGATCGATACATAGATAGACAAGTATCAAATATTGCACCGAGTAATGACGAGAGGAAAAAACTAGATAGTATACATTACATTTGAAATTAATAATGGATGAATGGTAATAAATTGGTGTACATTTGAATGTATACCACACATAGTCCATTTAATGGCAGAATTTAGCCATTTTGTGTAAAAACTTTTATACCTCATATTATTAAATTATAACAGTGATGGAAAAAAGTCATAGTTTGTATATAGAAGAGATGAAACAGCGAGCCTTGAGCTAGAGCGATGTGCTGAGTCCATAAGGAGGCGGAGCTTCCGGAAATACCTTCCTGTGATTGGCTGGTGCAGGGAATACCAACACTCTTTTATGAATACAATTTAAACTAAGAAATAGGTCCTTGTGAGCAAAAACAAGGTTGGTGTGAAAAAGAACAACAGTTTCTGTTTTGCACCTGACAGAAATCTCCATCTAACTGAATAATTTACTGGAATAAAAGGGCAGAGCAGCGTAACATTATTTGTGTCATGGCAACCCCCACTGATGACGTCACAAACTAGGTAGCCAGCCCATGTTTCTGTAACGCTCGTTACATCCTGCAGTATTTAATTATCACTTTATTAATGCTTTTAAATACTTAACATTTCACTTTTTAGGGAGATTAAAGTTGAAGCAGAATGTCATAAGCAAGGATGTTGTGCTGAATAACGATGATTTATTAAGTGGATGGAGCCTTTAGCTGATCCCTTCCTGTGATTGGCTGTTGTGTGAATGTCAACAAAGAGTTTCTACCAATGATATGCCATTTATTATGCACCCCATACCTTTTGTGGGCGGAGCTTGGAACCTCCTACCCGAGCACAACAACCTGCCTTATGGGTTGCTGTTTGGCTATTTATAGTGCGTTGGAAAAAAAACGAGATGGCGTTAGTGGTATTTTGTGGGGTAATTTGTTATAAGTGTAATTTGATGTCAACAGATGGCGTAAGCTGTACCTTATGGCTACTATTGAACAGCCAGTTAATAGTGTTTCTTTTTGCCGACAGATGGCATTAGTTGTATCATTATTACTCCGAATTCCCTTTAAACACTGACCTACAAATCCCGTAGCTTATGATAGAGTTTATATAGTTTATGATAAGGATTAGGTAACTGGAGTTCTGCAATTACTTTTATTTATCAACTGTTGAGGATATCATATAATGTCTGGTTAGGACGTACTGCTCTCGATGATGAAGATTAAGCCACCAAGAGGTGGCACGGGCATGAATAGCCGGAATACTGCTCTGGTAATATTATCAGGGAGGGGGGAACTATCAAGTGAAAGCGCCAAGCCTTACTATATAGCACTGGGAAGGGATC
>WNGS01039543.1:7669646-7728398 GCA_020271785.1 Procambarus virginalis | reverse complement strand
TTAAAAATTAAAATGGAGTACAGTTTATTCCTGCCATTGTGGTGGTGATTCCTGGCTATGTGCAGTCAACTTCTTGCTTCTGTTTACTTCCATTCATTCTTCTCTGAATACTGAATAATGAATTTTTTACCATTTCATATGTAAAAATAAGATGTCACCCCAGTAAGAATAGTATGTGAAGACAAGAGGAAGTACGTTAATATGAACAAAAAATGCTTCATTGATTTAGAAAGTGATCATGGCTGGAGTTATACCGGCAAGCTCACAAGAATAAAAAAGTTCAATGTTTTATTATATTTTTAATAACTATGCTTTCTATAGTGTGATGGCTATATTGACTGTATTTTGCACAATTTGTGTACAAAATTACTATCAATATACACTGATAGTAATCAATTGAAATATTTCTTTGTAGGGTCTATGATAATGATAATTTGTGGGAACAATCAATGAAAATATATTATTAAATATTAGTCTTCCATACATATATGTATAGTATAGTGAAACACTGGGGATACTTTGACACTTCACATCTTATTGTGAATGTATACAGTTTCATTCCATGTTTTCAGTATTGCCCAAGACACTGGTATTATGTTCTGTATATGTTGGATTTAAATAAAAAGATTATTAAAGTACAATGGCTCTAATTATATGCCTTGTCAACCATTATTACTTTTGCTACTTAGGAAAATTAGGGAGTATGTTTACAAGTGTATGTTTCAACACATCCAAATAGGAGAATAATTTATTTTATTGTCCAGTTACAAGCTGTTTTGAAACTAGGTAAAACATTAATTCATGTCTCTGGGAGTCCTAACAGAGGCTCCCTGAGCTATGTGCTATTTTCATTTATTTTTTATTTGCTTTTATTTATTTTTAGTGCTTCAGTAACTGAAGCACTAAAAATACTGCTAAAACACTACAGACAACACATCTCTAATTTTAGACTCCATGGAAACTGCAGGGGGTATGCTACAGATGCCAGTATTTCTAAAAGAGCGGCACTAGAGGCTATCCTTTGACTGTCCAATGACACTCACATACCCCTCTTGTGTCATCCTGAAAAGTTGGATGAGGGTACCCCCTGCATCTGGCGTCCTAATTTAGACAGATAAACATATATTTATACCATTTATTTATTTATTTATTTATTTATATATATACAAGAAGGTACATTGGGTTTATGAGAGTACAGAGACTTGAAGTAAGTTGAATTATGTCGCAGGAGGCGGTACACAATTAATTTAGAAGAATTACACTTTCTTCGAGCCAGCTATAAATGTAATTAGTTTATAATAGTGTGAATTGGAAATGCAATATGGTCTTAAGTATATAAGGGTATATATAACAGGCGGGGTAGAAGTGAAAAGCAGGATCTCCCTACGCTGTATATATGGAGTATATACGGCGAACGCTATATGCCTGTTAGTGGCTTTACAAGAATGTAAAATCATCAATGCTATATACTCTAATAAACCCAATGTACCTTCTTGTTTATATATAAATCAAATAAACGCAAGTAATATTCGAGAAACGATGTGTGGGAATTAAGCGTGGCAGCATGTCCATAAAACACGTAAGTGTGCCAGATTGGGCTACAAGTAGCGAATTGGGCTACTTTTGAGAGTCCCGCGCTCCCAAATGTTTTTATTTCGCTACTTGCTACTTTTTGGGCTAATTTACATGCAAGATGGGCTATTAAAACACTTTCACGCTCTCCACAAAAAAAATAAAACTTTCCCCAAGTGCTCTCGGCGTTTCGGGCGATCGAGCGGCAACACTGAGAAGTGCATACACTTTTTCACTGTCCTGACCTTAATTTTCGATGTACATATTTCATTTTTGTAGCAATGTGTTCGCAATAGACTGTTCTAGAAGAACATATGTATAAAAATCACACAAGGGTGCGTTAGACCGGCACCAAATAAAAAACACGTCGATTTCACTCGTCGTGTCAAAAATACAATAGTCTATCCACTAAGTTACAGTACAATGCCGTTCTCCCAAATAGGCCATGTGGCTATTAGAGAACACGGAAATTTAATGGCAAACATGTTCATACTATCCCCAAGTCGATCGGATAAGAATTGGATTTTATACAAATATTATTTAATCGGACGTAAATTTACGACGCTTCTGCACCATTACGACAGAAATATCGGACTTGTATTTACGACCGAGGGGCGCTCGCTACTTTTAGCCCGTCAGCTCGCAACTTTTAGCCCGTCAGCTCGCTACTTTTAGCCCGGCAGCTCGCTACTTTTAGCCCGTCAGCTCGCTACTTTTAGCCCGTCAGCTCGCAACTTTTAGCCCGTCAGCTCGCAACTTTTAGCCCGTCAGCTCGCTACTTTTAGCCCGTCAGCTCGCAACTTTTAGCCCGTCAGCTCGCTACTTTTAGACCGGCAGTTCGCAACTTTTAGCCCGTCAGCTCGCTACTTTTAGCCCGTCAGCTCGCAACTTTTAGCCCGTCAGCTCGCTACTTTTAGCCCGTCAGCTCGCAACTTTTAGCCCGTCAGCTCGCTACTTTTAGCCCGTCAGCTCGCAACTTTTAGCCCGTCAGCTCGCTACTTTTAGACCGCAGTTCGCTACTTTTAGCCCGTCAGCTCGCTACTTTTAGACCGGCAGTTCGCTACTTTTAGCCCGGCAGCTCGCTACTTTTAGCCCGTCAGCTCGCTACTTTTAGCCCGTCAGTTCGCTACTTTTAGCCTGTCAGCTCGCTACTTTTAGCCTGTCAGATCGCTACTTTTAGCCCGGCAGCTCGCTACTTTTAGACCGGCAGTTCGCTACTTTTAACCCGTCAGCTCGCTACTTTTAGACCGGCAGTTCGATACTTTAGCCCGTCAGCTCGCTACTTTTAGCCCGGCAGCTCGCTACTTTTAGACCGGCAGTTCGCTATTTTAGCCCGTCAGCTCGCTACTTTTAGCCCGGCAGCTCGCTACTTTTAGCCCGGCAGCTCGCTACTTTTAGCCGGCAGCTCGCTACTTTTAGCCCGTCAGCTCGCTACTTTTAGCCCGGCAGCTCGCTACTTTTAGCCCGGCAGCTCGCTACTTTTAGCCGTCAGCTCGCTACTTTTAGTCCGTCAGCTCGCTACTTTTAGCCCGTCAGGTCGCTACTTTTAGCCCGGCAGCTCGCTACTTTTAGCCGGCAGCTCGCTACTTTTAGCCCGTCAGCTCGCTACTTTTAGACCGGCAGTTCGCTACTTTTAGCCCGTAGCTCGCTACTTTTAGCCCGTCAGCTCGCTACTTTTAGACCGGCAGTTCGCTACTTTTAGCCCGTAGCTCGCTACTTTTAGCCCATCAGCTCGCTACTTTTAGCAATTTGGATGTGGCAACGGTGTGGGTGGCGCGGGAGGTGTTGTTGACATGCGTGAGGGAGGCAGCAGCCTATCTCTGGCAGGTGTTGGGAGCCACCACCTGGCATGTGACCTCCACACCTCACACCATGTACCGGACCATCGCCGGTTGCTCCATTATTCTTATTTTACCAATGCTTCTTGGCGTCAACGATGGCGTCGAGGAGAAGATGTGTGAGTAGCTTGGAGGAGGAGGAGGAGGGTGGCCCTCACGCCTCTTCTCTAGTTAGTCTGTATTTGTACATTTATAAGCATATTACGAGCCTATCGCTAGGAATACATCTCATTTTGACATTCCTAGAGTCAGACTAAATCTATGTAAATACGTCATGCAAGTACAGGGACCTAATATATGGAACTTTTTCTAATGTAAAAAATTGTTTAACTTATAATTTAATAGTTACCCGGTACATTGAAGTGCCTAATTTAATCACTATAGCATCCCATCTTGTGCTATTAACTCGCCAATTGCTTTAAAATTTAACAATACAACTACAATATATTTATCACCGCTATTTGCCTGAATTTACACAAGGGCCACTATGTCTTGTGGCCTCGACGAGGACAGGAAGCCAGTGGCTTGTCTACGGTCCCCATTTGTTCTGATGATGTTACTGAGCTGGATTTTGAAATGCAGCAGTGTTTTGGTATTTATGGCCTCATCAGGGAGACAGTTATAGGTTTATGACCCCTTACCTTGAGTATACCTATACCTTAAGGTGCTTCCGGGGCCCGGGTCCCAGGAGGCCCGGTCATCGACCAGGCCTCCTGGTTGCTAGACTGATCAACCAGGCTGTTGGACGCGGCTGCTCGCAGCCTGACGTACGAGTCACAGCCTGGTTGATCAGGTATCCTTTGGAGGTGCTTATCCAGTTCTCTCTTGAACACTGTGAGGGGTTTGCCAGTTATGCCCCTTATGTGTAGTGGGAGCGTGTTGAACAGTCTCGGGCCCCTGATGTTGATGTTCACCCCTTGGGGTGAAAAAAGCATCTCTTGTTTTCCATCCTGCATTGAAACTGTTGCTCCTTGTTTGTGTCACATCTGACCCTTTGAAGAAGTGGTCTGGATCAATGTGCTGTAAAGTTCTTAGTATATTAAAAGTTTCAAAGATCTGCTCTTGTCATGTCTGGTTTGCAGTGTTAGCATTGTGGCCCTCATTGTGGGGGGGTGTAACAAAAAAGGAGGCCTGGTCGAGGACTGGGCCGCGGGGACGCTAAGCCTCGAAATCATCTCAAGATAACCTCAAGGCCTGCAGGCACTGCCAGTGCAGAGCTGGAGCAGTGGGCATCAGTGATTTACTCCCTCTTGGATTTTGAAGGGGTATAAGGAAGGTTCTTCTTTTCATGAATTGCTTTCCTTGACTTTTTTTAAAGTGAGCCTGGGGATTCGACCTCAATTGGTTTCAGGACTTCCCTGGTTGACACACATTAAGTAGAGCTGCATGGAACTTAGTACCAATTTCAAGCTTTTCTTGTGTCTGCCCTATTGTCTGCTGCTCCAGTCAAGTTGTTCATTCCTGTTTTGCGTGATTCAGTTGTGAACTTTGATGCGGAAGCTTGTTCCTACTTATTGTCTGTTTTCCTTCTCTTCAGGAGTCAGCTTGGTCTCTTTTCCTCTATTTTGTTATCCCATTCTCTTCTCTCTTATAGGTACTGTATTGTACTGTATATTGAAATGATAAAATAAGGTATTTTACTAACTGTAGTGGTATAAGGACAAACTCCAGGAAGTAGTCCATGCTAAAACCTCTAGAAGTTTAAAACTATTTTATGATAATATTGTATATAAAGATATTGTACAACACCAGAAATATAACATTCTTTATGTACAGTGCTAATAAACAAGTACTGTACTGAATTATAATTATCATTCATGACCTCCATGTAAAAACTGTAGTTTTTAAAGTAATGCATTTTATTTTATTTCAGTTTCAAATGCAGTTTGGAATGAAGCTACAATATTTGATTTTATTGAAGATGATATCTTTTTTGAAGTCCTCTATCCTGAGGAGCTGAGCTACACTTATCGCCTGCGTCAAGCAAAAAATTTTGGGCTACCATTTGTAAGTTTTGGAGATCTTTTTGTTGTATAATTGAACTGTGTATTTATTAGAATGTTTAAATTGGGCTGCACATATTTTTCATGTTAAGTAATATTTAAATCACTTATGATTATCGTGAGCCCACAATTTGAAGGTAGAATGGATCCCTAATATCTGAATTTGTTTCATCGAATTCTCACATTATTCAGGCAAATTCCTAATTCTCAATCCCCCTTTAAAAGTGGAGCATGTTTGGTTAATGGGGTTCATCCTTAATGTCTGGGTGCTATTTGGTGTCTGACATGTATACAACATTCAAAAATGTAATGTTTTTCTACATATTGTATAACAGTACAGTAAAGTACTGTACATGTACAATAGTGCAGTTTCAGTTAGTAAGTTTAGTTCATTTATTATGCACCCCATACCCATCTTGTGGACAGTAGTGGAAAGGGTTACAGAGGCACATAATGGGCTCGGGGACTGAACCCCACAATTCATTTAGCTAAGCAAGTTACAATCTTGATGAGCTAGTTACAAAATTCAACATAAGTCGTTACATCAACAATGGGTTCGAGATCGACCACAAGTACAGTTTCTAAATTAAGCAACTGACATATGTGGAGAGCTAGTGTCACAATTGTTATGTCTGTCCTGCACATTGCCCCCCCCCCCCTCCAGTGGGGGGGGCGGTGTGCAGGACAAACATATCAGTTGTAGTGCAGTTTCATTTAAACAAATCAGGTTTACTTAGTACATGTATTACAATAAATCTGAAAATGAAAACCTGCCAAAAAGTTTCTTGCTTTCTTTTGTTTGATGATCTAGATTTTCAGTTCAGACATCCAGAAGTACCAATTAGTCCAGATAATTGAGGGTTTTTTTAAGGCGCAGTTTTGCAGTTGTAGTTTGGCATTGGTGTGGTGAGTATGTTTTGGAGTAAGAGCTCTTCTGCAGTGGAGTTTGGGACTTACTATTGTGGTGAGGTTGTTGTTGTGTTGTTAGGTCAACCAATTCTCCTGTACCAATAATACAGTACACAAGAGACTTGTGACGCTTCAGTTTTGTTGTGCTTTTGAACTTTCTGGTTATAGTTCTTGTCTCATAGTATAGTATCCAAATCAAATCATACTGAAATTTTCCCCATGTCTCTAGACTGGAAGGTTTATGTGGTGATAGAACTTCTTGGGAAAATTTCTGTTGTGGCTATTTCCTGATAGATAACAAAGCTGTTCATTAGATAGCAAGAAAAATATGCTTTAGATTTGTACTCAGAAAAAAGATAAGATAATTAATGCTTTGTGTCAACTCTTGAGGGTAATTTTAAGTGAAAACTAAAATTATTTACAACTTCCCCGAATCCCCAAGGCTTACAAGAATGTAAGAACTCGAGTATATGTAAATAAATAAAACAATAAATAGCATGCTCTACTAGTTTTTTGGAGATAAAATGAGAAGGCCGGAACAATTGGAAAAACTGCTTGATAGGCTTTAGAAGAATTTGTAGAGTTGGTAAAATATTGCCTCAAGTTGAACATTGTTTTGAAGACTTGGCTCATTGCTGATAATGCTTTGANGGAGGAAGCCTATCTTGAAGCTTCAACATACAAAACAGACAAGGCATCAACTAGGGAAGCCCTGACACCCTGGAAAGGCCAAACCTAAGGCTAATACCAAGAGAAGGGGAATCATTTAGGTAGAGTAGGTTCCCATTACTGTCTCCACCTACCCTGCAGCCATTAGAACCATCAACCCTGCTTCAGGAACCGATGAACGTCCTAAGAAACAAATAGGGTTAGTAGCTCTGCTTCAGGCCACCCACTGTAGATGGTCGCAAAATGTTACCACGATGTCATCTAAACTTCATGCGGTTGAAACTGTTAAAAAGTTTTTTGTTGACCAGACCACACACTAGAAGATGAAGGAACGATGACATTTTGGTCCATCCTGGACCATTCTCAAGTCAATTGTCAATTTAATTTCATATTTTCTTATAAAAAATGTATTTACAGTGTGTGATCCATTCTCACAATCGACTTGAGAATGGTCCGGACGGACCGAAACGTCGTCGTCCTTCACCTTCTAGTGTGTGGTCTGGTCAACACACTTTAGCCACGTTATTGGGACTCATCACCTGTACGGTTAAAAAGTGTTTACCGTACAGTACTTTCAGTAGGCAGTATTGGAGGCTGTAAGTGAGGTGTTTATATATAAATTTACAGACAAATATTTCTTCTTAATATAAATTTTTGATATAGTTCAATTTAATTTCATATTTTCTTATGAAAAATGTATTTACAGTATGTGATCCAGTGAGAGGGAGACAATGGGAAGATGTATGTTACCCAAAGAGCTGTTACCTGTGTATAAGACAGACATTGTACCTCTTGCAGATATTATTACACCCAACCAATATGAAGCTGAGTAAGTTACTTGTTTGTTTTTTTATATTGTTTATTGATATCTACCATTTTTGGTTAATATTGTATACAATCTCTCATCTCTTGCATCGATGTTTATACTGTATATCTAAAAACCAATATTTATATAAACTCTTTGATATTTTGACACTGATCTTTGCTTTTTTCACCTTCATACCTGATGGCTGTTTAATTAGTGGCCCTTATATGGATAGGAAGTCTATGGCTTGTGTATTTTGCATGCACTTGTTTAAGAAAGAATGAATGAACTCCCTTTTTCCGTATAACTGACGTGTTGTTTGCTCCACTGCCCATTAATGCTGTTGTGGGTGTAGTTGGCTACTTATTGAGTCTGTCCATCTGTTAAAGTTGAGAATCAGGGGCCAGATTCACAAAGTAGTTACGCAAGTACAGTACTTACGGACGTGTACATCTTTCTCGATCTTGATGGCTTTGGATACATTTATTAAACAGTTTTATAAATAGCATGAATTCTTCCCAAATCAACTGTTATTGTTATAAACAGCCTTCTGGGGCTTCGGACTTATTAATGTTTAATAACTGCAGACAAAGCTGCCAAAGATTGAGAAAAGATGTACACTTTCGTAAGTACTGTGTGTACCTGCTTGGTGAATCTTGCCCCAGGATAATATATTTGTTGAAACTTTATGCATTTGATTTATTTGTATATCGACACTTGTCGAAAGATTAAATTGCTTTACATCAACATTCATACACTATGGCATTTAGTAACATTACAAATAATTTCTTTCCATAATACTATATACAGTATCATGAGGGTTTTGGTACTTTCTCTGTAATATTTTTTTTTTCACTTGGACTTTCAAACACAGTAATCAGTAGATATTGGACTTATTGATATATTATTTTAAATAAATTAGCATTACAGTTCATTATATAACTTTAACATTTGCAGACTTCTAAGTGGACAAACAATAAAGAATGATGATGATGCAGCAGCAGTGATGGAATGGTTTCACCAACAAGGAGTGAAAACTGTTGTCCTTTCTAGTACTGACCTTGGGTCCAAGTGTGAGCTTGTGGGGATGGCTTCCTCCATGACCAGTAAGTGATATGTGAGGTCAAAACTCTGACCTTATGTCATTAGTAATCAAATAGTAGAATTAAAATTACTATGCATTTCTCTCACAAACAGCATAATCATTTCTAGAAACCCTCTTGGATTCTCAGGCTGAGTATTTAATAAGAAGAGATGTATGAGAGACTTGTGGATGTTGGTTTGACAAAGCTTCAATTTAGTGAGCAATCGTGTAACAGCAACAATTAGTACTTAAACAAAATTAAGGTTTTGTTCTAAAAAAAATTGTATACAATACATAGGATAACAAAATGAAGAACATATCTTCTATATTAGTGTTTGTTTGGCAGAACCAGTTAATTAGCTGCTTAGAATATTATTCTAAAGCAGAGCTTTCTTAGGAGGTAGCTTTTAAATTTCATCATTTGCACAGGACACAGTACTGTAAAGTATGTTGACCAGGTCTGGTCAACATACTTTAGCCATGTTATTGTGACTCATCGCCTGCATACTGTAAAGTATTTGGATAATGAAGTGCATAATGAACACGGGATGTCATATTGTATACATATTACATAGTACAGTACTGCATATTTTCTTATTTCTCATAAGGAAGGGTAATTATCAGAAGTAAGTGCTAAGCCAGTATGACTATATATAGCACTTGCAAAAGATATGAGAACAAGGAGCTGAGATAGGATGAAGGGAAGTAATGGTGCCCAACCACTTGGGCATCCGGGATTAAATGCTGACCTGTGAGAAACAAGGCAGTCACTCTAGCGACCAGTCCAAGTGGCTAGTTATTTCTCGCAATAACTCTGCATATTGTACTTTCAGATGGTAAGAAAACCAACTTAATGTACATATTCCGCGGCTGCCTGCCAACTTTACGGGGTACCGGAGACCTGTTTGCCGCTCTTCTGTTGGGGTGGATGCACCTCTCAAATAATAATTTAAAGGTACGTTTATTTGTTAAATTTACCAGGTAATCACTTGCCCTTTTTTTAATTTGCATTTTTCTTTTGTTAATAAGGGTGTTGACTGTACAATACAATAATGTTTTATTTTTATTGTGTTTAATGTTAAGTATTTTTACACAAAATAATGGGACAAGAAAGGATTGCATCCATTAATCTCCCAGTTTCTAATCACTCGGATAGAAATATCGGGAAATGCTGATAAGACAGTAGTATAAAATTATAGCTTTTCCCTTGTATAAATATTATACATAATGACAATGTCTTGACTACGAAGGAAAATGAGACAAGAAATTTCTTAAGTACTTTTGAATTAATCAACACATCTTCAAAAGGATTCTTCTGAAGATGTATTGATTAATACGAAAGTACCGTACTTAAGAAATTTTCTGTCTCATTTCTTTCATGGTTAGGCATTGTCACATTTCTTTACACATTTGGTGATAACATCATAATTTACACACACTATAAATAATGTATATTATTTTGTGACAGAAAGCTGTGGAAAACACCCTAAACACCATGCAAGCAATTCTTAAACGCACCCTGGACCTGGCGAGACAGGAGGCAGGTGGTGACGGTCTCTTGACAGTGAAGCACTTAGAACTGAAGCTGGTACAGAGCATAGACGATATCCAGAACCCCAAGTCCAAGGTTAAAGCAACAGTTTTAGATAATTAGATTTGATATCCAGATGAGTGATTTAACAATTTTTTTTTTTTAGTTTAAAGTATTATTGTAAATAAGTGTTTTTATTTTTCATTTTAGAGATTTTATTGCCACTATAATTCTAAGGATTCCTATATTTTACAGGTATGTACTTGTTTTATTTTATTATTATTATATACCATGTGAAATGAATGCAGTATGAATTGAATCCAGTGACAAATGTCACATCAACAGTATATTACCTGTGATTTGATGGTTTGCTAGTTACTAAGTTCAATCTACCTATTTCATTATACCATATTTCAACTTTTACTGCATTGAAATATAAAGACATATCAAGTATGTTTTAATTCCATAAAAGTACTGTATGTGCTAAATCTTGATAAAATGATGACTATCAGCCAATATGAAAATTATAAATGATTGAGTAACTTCTCAGTTAGAATATTAAGCAGTCTTAATATTCGATTTTTCTATTATACAACTAATCAACTTTCCTATGTTTTTGTCATATTACCTTAATAACTTAGATTGAGGTAAATGTAAAACCTTACTGTTTTAAAGCAGTTATGGAAGTTGTCAGGAGATTATGAAATAAAATCATGTACATGCTATCAGATTTATTAAGATAAAAGTGTAATGACATGGCACTTTATATGTGGCACCTGAATCGCTCCCCAGAGTTTAAGGCGGACAAACTATGGCCGTGCCTCAACATTAGGTTCTGGAGACTCCCTGGCAGACTTGGAGCAAGAACTGATTTTTGGCTCCATTAAAGATATGATATGAACCCCTTGGCAAGTGGAGTTCATAGATCAACCCATAATCTAAGTCAACCTTTCAGAAAATTGAATAGTGAAGCAAAACTTTCAGTAACTATGGATAAAGAATGGAAAGGCCAAGCAATCCAACTGATAGTTGAAGCAAGCAACTACTCCTGACCTAACTCCCAGCTGCTACTAGGTGGTAGTGGCAGCTCAGGTCATCCATGGTCCTGACCGGTCAAGCTCCAAGCCCCCACCACGGAGAAGAAAGAAAGACAGAGTGAAGAGGGAAATACTGAACAGAATGTGGCATGTGGCACTTAGTGCTGTTATTATCATGCTGACCCCCCCCCCCCCCCCACCCTCAGTATCTCCCTGGAGCCTTTTCACAGTGGCATCTTAGAGAGGCCACAGATAAGTCAAGAAAGGATTGGGTTATTTGGCATTTTTACTCTTTTTCTCAGAGTTGAAAGTTTAGCTTCACTGTTAAAAGTTCACCTTTGTTGTAGATTTATCATTATAAACCTCGTGAACTTCCTTTGCCTCTTTAAAAGGGTCGGATATCAGTGCTATCTCCTGGTAGACCAAGGAAGCCTTGAAAGCCTAATGTTTCAAGGTGGCTCTTGATATTGGTGCCTTACCCTTGGGTTGCTCACCTGCTAAATGCACACCCCATGGTGAGCAAAAAAAAAAAAATAATCTTAAAAAATTATTCTTTCTATTGACATTGTTAATTAGCATCCTGAAAACATGAAAATCCAAGTAGTCTCTACCTCTTGTAGTTTAGCTGTAGTGGCCCGGAGACGAGTTTTTTAGGTAGAAATGAGGAGCTACACGGGAATAACTTTGTCGATTTATTTTTAAAGTTTCTCACTTTATTTAGTCCTTTTGTGCTAACAGGTTGTATTGATATGTCAGTGGTGGTGTTCATTATGTATAACTTTGAAAATACTGTATAAGTATTTACAGATGTACAAGTATAAATATGCACACAGCATGTATTATTCATACTAACATATATATGTATAAACCTAAATCCTATAATTGCACATAGCACACATTTTGCCTGTAAATATATATGCATGGTAATCACTAATTTGCTGCTGTTAAGTTTAATGGTTCCTAGTATGGCTGCCCTGCACATCAAAACACTATATGGATCTCTTTACTAACACCCTAGAAGGAAAGCGAGGGACTCTGGTAGTTTCCTTAAGATGGGGGGATGGTTACTGGAGGCCTGAGGAAGTAAATGTGAGTTCTATGTATGTGCAGGACTTTTAAATGTTGCACGGTATCATAATACTTCACTTGATGGCATGTGTAGTTTGAACATATTTAGCTACAACATCACCTGATGGGATGTGCAGTTGAAGAGCTAAGCTGGGAGCTACTGAAGGGGGCAAGGACAAAGTTTTTTTTCACTAAACAATTGTAAGTCCTTGGTGTTTATTTACTGGAGAGGCCAAAAGATGGCTCCTTAAAGCTAGCTCAGTGAATAGTTCCTCACACAAGTCACAGCTGCCTTATGAATCTGTATTGCCTACCACAAACCAGAGGCAAAACCTGGCCCCCTTCATGAAGCAGGGAATTGTTAGCATCACCCACATAAAGGAAACATCCAATAAGAGAGCAAAGCAAAGCAGACAACTGCAAGGTTCACAGAGAAAGGAAGTGAAGTGGTTAACCCTGGAAACACAAACCGAAACTTTCTCTATCTTCCGCTTATTACAACTTGTAATGATGTTGTTACATCTTGGCTTAATGTGTTTATGACATATTAGAACGTTGTTACAACTTACTATATTGGTTGTTATAACTGGTTAGGAGGTGTTAACACTTGTTCGAACGTTGTACCAACGTCGTAGTTTCGGTGTGTGTTTGGCGAGAATGACTCGGCAAATGATCCAAGCAGCAGTTAGGTTGAAGCCATTGGTTGGAACTAGTCACCACCAGGAACTCTCGCTCGCCATGTCAACAGTAAGGGAGATAGGAATCCTGTAGGTAACTACACCGTAAGGGAAAGGCAGCTAAAAGAAACAATAAGAGATTAAAGATCTGAGAGTGGATATAATCCCAACACTGACACTAGAAACTTGTGTGAGCAGGAGAACAGTACAGTATTAGCATATGGAAAGTTAGCAAACATAAAAACACTCAAAAGAGTGAGGTTTTAAAGCCCATATTCACTGTGTATGTGAGACCATTACCGAAGCATTCAGCACCAGCATTGAAACCAAACCTCGTGTAGCACAAAAATAAATTTGAACAAGTTGAGAAGTTTACAACTAGATTAGTAACGGTATTGGAGGGCTCAGCTATAACACAAGTTGAGGGAACTCGCCTTCACAACCATAGAGACAAGAAATAGGAGATGTAAATACAGTACGTATAAGATCCTGAGGGAGTAGACAATGTGGTCAAAGGAAGGTTATTTAAGTTAGGAGGTGGAATAAGGGAACCTCGGTGAAAACTGGACACGGTTGAGTTGCGAAGATGTATGGAAATTCACACCCTGTACAGGTGCTTGGCAAGTGAAATGCATTAAAGGAAGAGGTTGTTTAAACCAATTCCATCCACAACTATTAGAAAATATAATAAACTTTAATAGTGAGAGGCAGTAATTAGCATGGCTAGGATGTGGTGCATAGAATTAGATCTCTCTCTATGGGATCTATACTGATGTGGCAAGTACAGGCACTGTTACTAACTACTGTACTGCATTCATTCACAGGCCTTGTTAATGAAATAATGAAACACTTAAAAGTTGTCATGTTGATTTAAATAATGTATAGTACAGTTTTTGATTAGGCTGTGACACCATACCTTGTATTTAGTATTATAATACTGTATTGCCATATAAATCACACGTGGTGCTTTTGTATATTATTGCTTGCTTGTGCCAGTTTCTCAGTTTTCTTAATAAATGACGTAAAGGATAATTTTAGTACAGCACCTGCATTATTTACATAATATATAGTACCTTGTTTAACAGATACATTGCCATTAATTTGCTAAGATGGTCAACATTGCATTTTGGCAGTAATTTAATCTTAGTATAGTACTGTACAATATGTTCATTTCACAATAGCCTTGGCACCTTACCAACTTCTCAAAAATCCTGCTATGTTGCATTTAAAAAAAAAACAGTAATTTAAGACTTTGTTTTTTTTTATTGAGAAAAGAATTTACTTTCTAATTTCAGTTTTTAATTACAAAAAGGATACTGCATTTGCTTTTCTGTTTGTTGCAGGTATTTATTTACAGTTTTGAGTAAAAAATAAAAAAGTATATTTATCAACAGTAGTAAGTATAATGAACTATACCTGTATAATACTTACTACACAGAAATCACAATAGCGTAATGCTTCAAATGAACAAATCCACAAGGGATTTGTGGATGTGATAATCCACACCAACCCTTGTGGATTTCTTCATTTAATGCATCATGCTATTGTGATTTCTGTGTGTAATGAAGTAAGGGCGAAGAGGTAGAACAGCCTATTGGCAGAGCTCGGGTTATCTTGAGATGATTTCGGGGCTTAGCGTCCAAGCGGCCCGGTCCTCGACCAGGCCTCCTTTTTGTTACCCCCCCCCCCCAGGAAGCAGCCCGTAGCAGCTGTCTAACTCCCAGGTACCTATTTACTGCTAGGTAACAGGGGCATCAGGGTGAAAGAAACATTTTGCCCATTTGTCTCTGCCTCCACCAGGTGCATGGCGGAATTGAGTAAATCCCTGGTTTGTGTCTTGGAGAGGCTTCAGGACCCGCGGTAGATCAGGATAATTTCCCGGTTGCAATTCTTTTGAGCATGTCGTAGCTCGGTCGATTAAGGCAGCGTCTGGGATCCTCTCGGACGTAGGTTCAAACCCTTGTCAAGGCCCTTGTGGATTTGTTCATTTATATATACTTACTTTTCTAGTTTTCTTTTGTGATGATTTCTATGCTGCTATTTAAAGTCAATATTTTTTCTGAAAATTGGTGCTGTATCACAGAAATGCTACACTAATTTTATTGCCTCATTTTATTAACATTTATTTCCCCTCACAAACATTTGCAAAAATGTATTGCTATTAGTGTTTTCAAATTACTTAAGAACGTGAGAAGTAGAAGTTACTGTAGTGGGCCTGTTGGCCCATTCTGGGCTGTGTCCATCTAGATCCAAACTCTTTCCTTTGTATCTTTTGAACGTATTTTTAAAACTAGCTACATTGTATGGTCCCGATCAGTACTCCTTATCTTCCAAAATCTGAATTACTATAGATTATAGCCATCATTATGGGTTCTAACCTGGTCTGATAGTTTGAAGACCCTGTCTATATCTTTCTGTTGATACCCTTTATCCACATGACCTTGCTCTTGCCTCCTCTCACCCTGCACCTCACATGGGACTACAGCCCACACGTCTTGAAGGTCTAATGGAGGTCCCAAATACCACAATTCAGTCTAGACAAAATACATTGGATTTTCTCAAGAGAATCTGTGTTCTATGGTAACTACAAATGGATAACTTTGTTCAAGTGGGGCACCATTCCAGTGGCCAAATATAATCGAAGAAAGGTGTGTGCGAGTGCTGATACTGGGGATTGTATATAAGAGAGCATCAAGTCAATACATTGTGTTCTAGTCTCTATGGTTGATGTGTCCCTAATTTTCTGGGACGTGTTCAGGGATGGGAGACCACCTGTGATAGTAAACAGTATAGTTTACCTAATTACAATTTGTGATATAGTGTACCGAGTATAGTATTTCACAAGGCTAAAATTCTGCTATTCATGTGCTAATTATTTTATCTCCAGATAGGCTTGATATCTGTGTAACTTTAAAAGTTGACTAATTAAAAAATAGTTAAGTTGTAAGTGTTGTTTGTGTGAATGTTTAATCTTTTTGGTGAACTAGAAAAGGTGAATGTAAATGTTAGTCTTGTTTGCAAAAACTTTTAAGTTAGGTCATAAGTAGCTGTTGAAATTGTTGTTCCTACCAATTTACCATATTCAGAAAATTTGACTGTTCATGCTAACCTGTATGTAGTATGGTTAACACTTACACTGTTACTATGTTTACTAGCAACTTACTCCCTTATGAACCCAAAAAAGGTACATGAAGACATGCTCAGCGGCCAATTTTGCTGCTGTCAGCTGCAATTAGAGAATTATTATATCTATCTCATATGAACTTCAGAGCAATCTCACGACAGTAAAGACAACACTTCATAGTCTGACATGTTGTTTGCAGCCCAGCTTGTGTTAAAACATAATATTAAGATCCCTACATGGCTGACATGCCACTGAAAAACCAAAATAAAATAATACTGGAATTAAGAGCCCCACAGCATGAAGGTTAAATGTTAACCTCACTGTCGTGAGCACACAATTATTATCATATTATAAATAGTTTATTTATATATTTTGTATTAATCTAGTTGATACTGCCATGCATTTTCCCAAATATGATAATTTAGACTAAACTGTAACCATCTTATTTAATATGCAAATTTATATAAAACACTATGGTTATATTTGCAATATATTGGTCATATTTTACAATGGAAGCTGATGGTGGTTATAGTGATTGGCACGCTCACCTTACAAATGAACCCGCTTTGAGTCCTTGGTAACGTGGGCTAATTGGGAATCGTGCATTAGTGTTTAATTACCTAACGGGTAATTTATTTGTACAAACAAATAAAAAAAGACAGTACAGTACTTTGTTTGAAGATGAAATCCTAGCATAATTATTTCAGCTNTCTCCCTCAAGGTCGAACTACTAACCCTCCCAGGATGCAACCCAGCAACAGTTGCCTAACTCTTAGGTGCATATTTACGGCTAGGTGAACCGAAGCATTAGATAAAGAAAACATTCAATCACTATTTCTATCCCGCTTAAAATTTACCCGGGACCCCTTAATTGTGAATCGAGAATTGAGCAACCACACTACAACTCCCTGTATCGAGCCACTCAATCATATTCAGTCATACTTGAAACTTTTCAATAAGTTTACATCTATGATATTACCTGATAATATTATTCCATAGCCCCCATTATCATGTGACAGTGTCAAGTTTGGATCCCATTCCTTGTCTATTTTGCCTGCCAGCCTACAGTGTAATTTGTCATGGCTGATGCACAAAGTAAGATAGCTAAGCCACAAAGACACATTAAGGGAGCTCAATCCAACATTGTAGAGAAGGTCATAAAAGATATGCTCACTGCATGCAAAATACTGAGGGAAATAGACAATATGAACATGACATCTTTTTCTGTTTGAAAATAATGGAACCAGAACACGGGTATTAGCGTAATTAGAAATTGAGTCATCAAGTGGTGACGTAAATAATTTGTAGCAGCAGCCTCCATCCACACTTCACGAGCACATATGATGACGAGCTTGAAGGTCAAGAATTTATAAAAGCTAGTTTTCACTCTCTGTAGTCACTGATAGGTAAACACTTTACCTAAATACCCTGGTATACACTCACGCAATACATACAGTATTTTAAAAATTATCAACTTATTATGTTATATGGAAATTTATAATTTACCTTATCTGCTTGCTTCTTTTCTGTCAATCTCTGATTTCGATGCATATGTTCACACTGCTCAGTCAGTAACTTTTTATCATCCATCAACTGAAATTTAAAATATAATATATAATGTGTATAATAGATAATACAGCTATAAAAAGAATAAGTGTGTGTGTTGGGAAGCTCCTCAGAGCTTATTATACGGTATTAGCACACCAACACCATTCCTAATTGCCAGGCATCTCTGACTATCTGAACACACTGGTAGCAAGGATCAGAATTTTGTCCTCTGAAAGGAGTGTGAGATCATGTGGGGATCAGCAGTTAATCAACAACTGAGGTAAAGGCCAGTCTAAATAGTGAAAGATAGTCACAAAACACCCTTTGAAAGATGTTTGGGAACGAGTTCCCAACAAAACTCTAGATTAATTGAAAAGCCACATTGTTGCCCTTGTCCCACTGCCACCAGGTGGCAAGGAGCAAAAGGGTTTACTTCCACCTAGAGCTCTGTGGAAGCAAACTCCTTTGCTCTTGAATGTAAGAGAACCCTAGTTATGGGAAAGAAGGAAAAACAGGGTGGGAATGCTGGAGTTACTGACAGGGCAGCCATAAAGGAGCATTTAATTTCACTTGAAACACTGTTGTAGTTGTTGTTTAAAGATTCGCTACCTGGAACAAAGTTCCAGTAGCACAGGCTATGGTGAGCCCGTAGGTACTTTTTTGACTGTTGTAGGGATAGGCTGCTCAGTAGCTCCTCTGAGCTTCACCACCACTGTGCCTCAATGAAAATCTAAATACAAATCATTGGGCAAAAATATTTACAAGGGTACTTATCTCCCATTGTGTTGAGATAGTACCCAGGAGCCTAGCAAATTTTGTAATGTCCTATCTATGCTGGTGATATGACCTGAGGGAGCTACTGAGAAGACTTACCCAGAAAATAACAAATAAATATCTAACGACTTGCATCACCTTAGTGAAAAAATTAAAAATATGTAATTTTAAATGGTTTATACATTACAGTATTTGTTAAACTGATGACCTGATTTGATTTCTCATTTGTGTACTGTATTTGTTCTTAAGAGTACTGTATAATTGTACATATTGTTTGTCTTGTAATTAATATAAATATACATTTTATTCCAACAGCTTTACAGTTATTCTAACAGCTTTACATGTTATTCCAACAGCTTTACATGTATTCCAACAGTTATACATGTTATTCCATGTAGAAAGAATAGAGTAAGTTTGATTAACAGACAGATAAGAAAAGTGAAATATCATTTTACTGAGTTAATCCAGTAAAGAAACTTTCAATAAAATAAGCCTGTAAATGTTACTAACTCAACACACAAAGGCATGGCCCTCACCTTACGAATTAGCTCAATATTTTTTTGTATCCTAGTATCAGACTCTTCCTGTTTTTTACGAAGCTTTTCCTCACACCTGGTGTGTAAGTCGGGACATTTCCTTGGGTCCTCCTTCCTGCCTTCCTGGATACATATCTGCTCCAGAAGTCGTTCAGCTTCTACCAGCTGATACAACAAATCTTCACGGAGTCTGGAAACATTGAAAAATGTTTCAGTTTTTCCTTTCCGGAACATATATTGTATCAACTACAGTTTGACAAAAATCTTAAAATGGTGATATCTTAACCACTGCACTCTGCACCTGTTTTCGGCAAAAGCTTCTTAGTACAATTGTCAAGGACATATTTTTGTTGTTTTTATAAATGTTTAGGTAAAGTTATTGTCAAAATGTTTTCAAACTCAACTATTTCCATTTAAAATCACAAAAAAAAATGAAAACATTAAAATATAGCCTGTATTATATTACAAATTATATTACACTTATATGTATTAATTATAAAGCTTAATAAACTAAACAAGTTGGTTACCATCAGCATCTGCCTGCTTCCACCGCTCGGCTAAGTCTTGCGTGAAGAGGAACACCTTCTCCACTAACACCTGCACAACTGGCAGTGTGGCCTCACATTCAATTAATGGAGAAGATATATTTGATTTTTTTAGATCAGGTGCTCTGCTGCCATCAATCCTATGAAGAATGTAAATACACTTAGCACATTGCCTAATGTAATCAATGTTTAATTCAATAATGTATTCATGGTGGACTAATTGGCTATTATGGTTTAAACTTTTTAATGAAATGTGATGGAGTTGATATGCATGCCTGACAAGAGAAATGAGACTTTATGAAACTTTTGTACACTATTTACTACAGCTGGTGGAATTGTTTTTTTATTATTTGACCTGCTTTAAAACACAGTACAGCATATCCATATACAGTACTGTACATTTCTTCATTATATACAGTACTGTATTTTACAAACTCTACTGATGATTCATAATACAATACAGTATACAGTATAAGATTTTCTAACAAATGCAGCCAACTGAAGTCTTTCTTCATATAAACATTTCATATATGTAAGATTGTTACTGTCAATATACATACCTCTGAATGGAGCTGAAAATCTTTCCAGTGTTGTCTGCATCATATTCTGAAGGATTATATTTGTTACTTGTACTTGAGCTAGAACCTTGGTCAAACATTTTCGACTTGCTTCCATCTGCATTTTCATCTTTGTTTGCTATGGTATACACCTTTTCCTGATATTCAGATTTCTTATTTTCTTCATCCTCAATCATTTGTAGAGCTTCTAATAAATCTTTCGAAGGCTTGGGCTTGGACTGTCTTTCCCTGGAAAATCGACTTCTTATAAGATATGTTGTGGCTGAACCTGAACGATAAGTCGGAAGATCAGTTGTGCAAGTAAAGTCTGTAGAACTGGAAATACTTTTGAAGGATTTGTCAAGTTTTCACCTGATGTTTTACTTGAAAATTCTGAGCTTTCATGTTCAGNACCTCATCCCGATGCTTGGCACTTAGATCCTTCATTTTGGTCTCAAGTCCTCGGTATGTTGTTTCCTGCAACCAAATGTGCTGGATTGATACATTTCACTAAAACTTTAAAGAAATAAGTGTCAAAACATCTAAGTATATATTATCACATGGACAATGATTTACACTCAAACTCTTATAATACTGTATGAGCTTGGTTATCCAAAGCCTGCTGAACCAAATATTTGGGTTATACAGCCAAAATCTAGTTAGGATAATTTCTGCCAAACTAACCGTATCCTAACAGAAATTTGGATAACCAGAGATTTGGCTGGATAACGCAGACTGACACAGGGTCTCAAGTCAAATTCTGATATTTTTTGGTAAAATTTCGCCATATCTGAACAGAAATTCAGATATCCGGAGATCAAGTTATGAAAATTATCAAGAACTACACATTTCAAGATCTATAGTATCACACAATAAGACAAACTACAACAAGATAAGCTGCAGTTTCTCTTTTAAATTATATTTTTGATTTATAGTGTGTGTGGAAATAAGAATTATGGTGGGTGTGATACAAAAAATGGCAAATATGATCATTTTGGACTTCCCTGTACGAAATCTGCTTATCCAAATTTCTGGCTTATCCGGCAGAGGAGTGCTTCCCATATAATTCAGATAAGTGAGCTTACAGTAATTGTTTTATATTCCATTATGAATATAATTACAGTACTTGATCAAATAAAGATCATTTTATACATTAACAATCTAGTTTGGAATATTTTGTACAGTTCAATAACACTAGATTGTAATAAAATAAATGTTTTAACTAAAACAAGGATACATTATGAATAACTGGAGCAAATGTCCTTCATGCAAAATCCACCTTTGGGCCATGGAAAGCGACATTGGAATTGGCCAGTATATCACTTCCTTGGATAACTAATTTGCTGAACCACCTACAAAGCCTTAGAAAGACACAAACCTTGATGACTTTGGTTTTCTGCTGAGTCCACTTCTCTCGCTTCTCTTGTTCAGATGTAACAATTCTCTCTTTCAAACTTTTCATTTCTTGTGAGTGCTTTTCCTCAAGGAGTTTAATCTGAAATGATGCTGGTATAACTGCTTTGCTCTTCTAATGCACCTTCTCCAACATACACTGTGCACTGGTACATAAAATAAAACTAACATTTTGCGGTCATTGTTGCACCACCAAACACTGATGACTCTACAGTAAAGTCGGAAACAGTAATACTTCAGTTCTTTAAGACAAATGTACAATATTTCAGACAAATATACATCAGCTGACATCTATTAGTACTTTACAATTAACAGTGAAGAGTGAGAGTTAAAAAATCATACTAAAGAAGAGAAAGAAGAATATGTAAATATGGAAGTTTAGAGATACAGGTACATTACATAAT
Source organism: Procambarus virginalis (assembly GCA_020271785.1). Taxonomy (NCBI): domain Eukaryota; kingdom Metazoa; phylum Arthropoda; class Malacostraca; order Decapoda; family Cambaridae; genus Procambarus; species Procambarus virginalis. The sequence goes on along the minus strand of WNGS01039543.1, from coordinate 7,706,304 downwards.
TACTTAAAGAAATGGTGATAAATAGCTTCTATATGACTATATGATGTTTCCTATCACCTTATGAATCTGTTCACCATGCAGTAAATAGGTACCCAGGAGTTAGTCAAGTGTTGTGGGGTTGCATCCTGGGAAAGGTCAGTAGTTTGACCTTAGGGGGGACCTTGATATAAGTCTAATATGTGTATGTATAATGTATAAAGATCCATGTATAAAGGCTGCCTGTCCCCAACAAAAATTAATTATTATGATTTATCCATGAACAGTTCTCATTACTCAGCAAATAAACTGACTAGCTATGTCCTTTACACACAAGAAGTTAGGTGAGAAGGTGGTGGAGGCCAAGACCGTCAGTAGTTTCAAAGCGTTTTATGACAAAGAGTGCTGGGAAGATGGAACACCACGAGCGTAGCTCTCATCCTGTAACTAAACTTAGGTAATTACAAAAAAGGCATTTACTTGTGAAGACAGAAGAGTACTGCATTAAAATAAGCTTCAAGATAATAAAGACATTCAAAGTGAAACCCGTCCATTTATACAACTTTACATGTTCAGCAGCATCACAGAGAACCTGCACTATAACACCAGCAAATCATCATCAGTTGTCTCTCTTTGTAAGTAATGGAAAGAAATGTCATTTATTACCACTTATTGTGCCCAATTAACAATTAATGTTGACTTCCTCACTCACTAACCATACCTGTCTCATCTTTATGGGGGTTATCTCTATATATCCTGCTCTCAAATACACTCTTCATCCGTCTACAGATGCTGTACTAATTTTTAAAGTTCCACATAATCATTTCATCTTAGCACACTCTCTTCAGCCTTATAATTCATTAACTCTTGAACATAAGAAAATAATAAATAAACTGCAGAAAGTGTATGGCCTATGCAAGGTGGCTCCTACTTAATAATTTGTTTTGTCGTAGACAAATATATATACTGTATACAGTACTGTACTTTAGGCTTGTATGAAGGTTCTCTCCCTCAAGGTCGAACTACTAACCCTCCCCAGGATGCAACCCAGCAACAGTTGCCTAACTCTTAGGTGCATATTTACGGCTAGGTGAACCGAAACATTAGATGAAAGAAAACATTCTCAACTATTTCTATCCCGCTTAAAAATTTAACCCGGGACCCCTTAATTGTGAATCGAGAATTAAGCCAACCACACTACAAGACTCCCTGTATCGAGCCACTCAATCATATTCAAGTCATACTTGAAACTTTTCAATAAGTTTACATCTATGATATTACCTGATAATTTATTCCATAGCCCCCATTATCATGTGACAGTGTCAAGTTTGGATCCCATTCCTTGTCTATTTTTTGCCTTCCCAGCCTACAGTGGTAATTTGTCCATGGCTGATGCACAAAGTAAGATAGCTAAGCCACAAAGACACATTAAGGGAGCTCAATCCAACAATTGTAGAGAAGGGTCATAAAAGATATGCTCACTGCATGCAAAATACTGAGGGAAATAGACAATATGAACATGGACATCCTTTTCTGTTTGAAAAATAATGGAACCAGAAAACACGGGTATTAGCGTAATTAGAAAATTGAGTCATTAAGTGGGATGAACGTAAATAATTTGTAGCAGCAGCCTCCATCCACAACTTCACGAGCACATATGATGACGAGCTTGAAGGTCAAGATATTTATAAAAGCTAGTTTTCACTCCCTGTAGTCACTGACAGGTAAACACTTTACATAAATACCCTGGTATACACTCACGCAAAACATACAGTATTTTAAAATTATCAACTTATTATGTTATATGGAAATTTATAATTTACCTTATCTGCTTGCTTCTTTTCTGTCAATCTCTGATTTCGATGCATATGTTCACACTGCTCAGTCAGTAATTTTTTATCATCCATCAACTGAAATTTATAATATAAATATATAAGGTGTATGATAGATAATACAGCTATAAAAAAAATAAGTGTGTGTTGGGAAGCTCCTTAGAGCTTATTATATGGTATTAGCACACCAACACCATCCTTATTTGCCAGGCATCTCTGACTATCTGAACACACTGGTAGCAAGGATCAGAATTTTTCCTCTCAAAGGAGTGTGAGATCATGTGGGGATCAGCAGTTAATCAACAACTGAGGTAAAGGCCAGTCTAAATAGTGAAAGATAGTCACAAAACACCCTTTGAAAGATGTTTGGGAACGAGTTCCCAAACGAGTTCCCAACAAAACTCTAGATTAATTGAAAAGCCACATTGTTGCCTTTGTCCCACTGCCACCAGGTGGCAAGGAGCAAAAGTTACTTCCACCTAGAGTTCTGTGGAAGCAAACTCCTTTGCTCTTGAATGTAAGAGAACCCTTAGTTATGGGAAAGACGAAAAAACTGGGTGGGAATGCTGGAGTTACTGACAGGGCAGCCATAAAGGAGCATTTAATCTCACTTGAAATACTCTTATAGGGATGGGCTGCTCAGTAGCTCCTCGGAGCTTCACCACCACTGTGCCTCAAATTAAAATCTAAATACAAATTATTTGGACAAAAATATTTACAAGGGTACTTATCTCCCTTTGTGTTGAGATAGTACCCAGGAGCCTAGCAAATTTTGTAATGCCCTATCTATGCTGGTGATATGACCTGAGGGAGCTACTGAGAACTTACCCAGAAAATAACAAATAAAATATCTAATGACTTGCATCACCTTAGTGAAAAAATTAAACATATGTAATTTTAAATGGTTTATATATTACAGTATTTGTTAAACTGATGACCTGATTTGATTTCTCATTTGTGTACTGTATTTGTTCTTAAGAGTACTGTATAATTGTACATATTGTTTGTCTTGTAATTAATATAAATATACATTTTATTCCAACAGCTTTACATGTTATTCTAAGCTTTACATGTTATTCCAACAGCTTTAACTGTTATTCTAACAGCTTTACATGTTATCCAACAGCTTTACATGTTATTCCAACAGTTATACATGTTATTCCATGTAGAAAGAATAGAGTAAGTTTGATTAACAGACAGACAGATAAGAAAGTGAAATATCATTTACTGAGTTAATCCAGTAAAGAAACTTTTCAATAAAATAAGCCTGTAAATGTTACTAACTCAACACACAAAGGCATGGCCCTCACCTTACGAATTAGCTCAATATTTTTTTGTATCCTAGTATCAGACTCTTCCTGTTTCTTACGTAGCTTTTCCTCACACCTGGTGTGTAAGTCAGGGCATTTCCTTGGGTCCTCCTTCCTGCCTTCCTGGATACATATCTGCTCCAGAAGTCGTTCAGCTTCTACCAGCTGATACAACAAATCTTCACGGGAGTCTGGAAACATTGAAAAATGTTTCAGTTTTTCCTCTCCGGAACATATATTGTATCAACTACAGTTTGACAAAAATCTTAAAATGGTGATATCTTAACCACTGCACTCTGCACCTGTTTTCGGCAAAAACTTCTTAGTGCAACTGTCAAGGACATATTTTTGTTGTTTTTTATAAATGTTTAGGTAAAGTTATTGTCAAAATGTTTTCAAACTCAACTATTTCCATTTAAAATCACAAAAAAAATGAAAACATTAAAATATAGCCTGTATTATATTACAAATTATATTACACTTATATGTATTAATTATAAAGCTTAATAAACTAAACAAGTTGGTTACCATCAGCATCTGCCTGCTTCCACCGCTCGGCTAAGTCTTGCGTGAAGAGGAACACCTTCTCCACTAACACCTGCACAACTGGCAGTGTGGCCTCACATTCAATTAATGGAGAAGAGATATTTGATTTTTTTAGATCAGGTGCTCTGCTGCCATCAATCCTATGAAGAATGTAAATACACTTAGCACATTGCCTAATGTAATCAATGTTTAATTCAATAATGTATTCATGGTGGACTAATTGGCTATTATCGTTTAAAATTTTTAATGAAATGTTATGGAGTTGATATGCATGCCTGACAAGAGAAATGAGACTTTTATGAAACTTTTGTACACTATTTACTACAGCTGGTGGAATTGTTTTTTTATTATTTGACCTGCTTTAAAACACAGTACAGCATATCCATATACAGTACTGTACATTTCTTCATTTATATACAGTACTGTATTTTACAAACTCTACTGATGATTCATAATACAATACAGTATACAGTATAAGATTTGCTAACAAATGCAGCCAACTGAAGTCTTTCTTCATATAAACATTTCATATATGTAAGATTGTTACTGTCAATATACATACCTCTGAATGGAGCTGAAAATCTTTCCAGTGTTGTCTGCATCATATTCTGAAGGATTATATTTGTTACTTGTACTTGAGCTAGAACCTTGGTCAAACATTTTCGACTTGCTTCCATCTGCATTTTCATCTTTGTTTGCTATGGTATACACCTTTTCCTGATATTCAGATTTCTTATTTTCTTCATCCTCAATCATTTGTAGAGCTTCTAATAAATCTTTCAAAGGCTTGGGCTTGGACTGTCTTTCCCTGGAAAATCGACTTCTTATAAGATATGTTGTGGCTGAACCTGAACGATAAGTCGGAAGATCAGTTGTGCAAGTAAAGTCTGTAGAACTGGAGAATACTTTTGAAGGATTTGTCAAGTTTTCACCTGATGTTTTACTTGAAAATTCTGAGCTTTCATGTTCAGATGGTACTTGAGCCATAGAAACCTCTGGGTTGGCAAAAGAGGGTTTCCATTTGAACTTGTTTCCCTATTGCTTTTTACTTGATCCTCCTCCATGCCATCTGTATTTTGTATTATTGTTCTTGGAGATGATTTATCACTGCCACTTGACTCCTCAATAATATCTTCAAGAACACATTCAGGACTTTCAGAATTTGTAAGTGATCCTCTGCCTTCATCATCCTTTATTTCCTTATCTTCCAAAGAAAGATGTAACAGTTCTTCATCTCCATCATCATCAGAGTAAATTGCTGTTCTAGGAATGTCTGTTTTTAATATATGATCTAAGGGAACCTTTTCTTCAGACTCTTCAATAAGACTAGTCTGAACTTCACTGCCATGTACTGGTACTGATGAAGTCTTAATGTTGTCAATTCCAGATGCATTATCTGGAGACTGTAAATCTTCTCTACTTGACAACCTTAAAAGCAACTCATGGTTTTGCTTCAGTAACTGCTTCCATTCTTTATCCCAGTTTTCATCTTTATTATCATAATCCACTTTTTTATTTGGTTGGCTACTTGCCATAATTTGTATTTTCCGGCCAAGACTCATGACGGTACATTCTGAGCCATCATTGGAGGTTGTGTCTGTATCTCTTCTCATTATAGTAATTTCATTTTGTTGTACACCATTAGAACTATCTCCAGTTATTCTTCCACTAACACATCTACTGTTCGGTGGTTGTGGCCTATTATTACAAGATGAATCACTATCCACCTCATGGCTATCACATACATCAGTTTTGTCTGATAAACATGTTCTTTGATCAATGGTTCTCTTGTTAAAAGTGACACTATTGTGTAGAGGGTAAACAGAGTTTATCTCTCCTGGTCTTGTATCAGGTGATCTTTCTGTTCTGTGGGAAAACACAAATTCTTCAGCATTAGTCACATTTACAGTATTTTTAAGAGTGTATGTACTTCCAAAACTCTTTTCTTCGCAGGAATCATTCTCATGCCCTCGTGTAAATGTCGCTCCAAATTCCACCCCAGCCCTGCTAGAATATGGCTGTTCAAATGACACAGCACTTCCATATATTATAGGTTGATTCACTGACAGAGGCAATGTGTAGGTGCTTCCAAAACCCATTCCGCTAGAGCACTCTGAGTCGCTGCCAAAGTCTTGCTTCTCACACTGTCCTGTCTTCTCATACTGTCCTGGCTTGTGGCATGTAAATAACTGAAAAAGAAAAGTGTTTTGTTTTAATATTTATACAGGTACAGTTTATTGAAGAAATCAACCAATTCTAAATATATATAGACACATGATTAATTGGTTATAAAGTTGACTCCCAGTTATGTGGCCCCCCCCCCCCCCCGTTTTACAGTTATTAGGATTATGTAAACAAAATCCAAACCAATCATTTTCACTCATACCTTGATTATCTAGATTAGATGCATGTATAATTCAGACTCCTGCTTATCCAAATTTTTGAATAGCAATAATCTTTTAAAAATTGCTGACTTGTGTTACAGGGGTGAGACACACTTATGATCAAGTTGGATGGTTTTTTTGTTTGTTTTTATTCAAGTTAGTTTATATAATATGTTGAAGAACTTAATTTATGTACACATAATTTGCAAAACAGTGATCGAGTACTGAATGTAAGCTTACAATGTAATGTTAACACCCATATTGCATAAAAATCTATTCTTGGCACAGCTCAAAAGGAAATGTCTTGCAACCCACTCCTTTGCTGCTATTATGTCTGTGAATGTCATCTAGGAGTAACGGGAGAGACCAAATTGCAATTGATGATAATCGTAGGCCACTTGTGCACAATAACCTCATCACATAATAACTATTTACAAAACAATAGCAGAATATTTCACAGGTTTCGGTTAACTCCATTACATCCATATAGATGTCTGTACTTTTATTATAATCATATTTACATAATTATATAAAACCCAGGCAATTATTACCTAAAATTTAACACTTTTTTACTTAACTTTACAGTATTTAACTAATTTAACTTTATTTAATGATAACTGCATTAGCACAGGATCAACACATGATGATAATTGACCTTTATGGGATAAACCTCTTAGTTGTTCCCTTTGACAATATCAAACTTCTCCAATGCCTGCTAAATTCCTTCCTGGTATGACCTCATCCCCAACACAGTAGGTATATTTCAAGCTGCCCTCCTCCCTATCCACCTACCAACTGAGCCATTAATGGGGGTGGGAGAAACTACAGAATTTTCAATTCAGCTCTGGATGACCTTCAAAAGGCTCATTCATGTATATTCAAATTACTTCCTCCATGCAGTACTATGTTTCAAAAGAGATAGCAAAGTACTGTGCCTCACCAATGTTACCATTTAGTGTAAAACCAGTTTCCAAGTACAGCACACTCTGTTCATCCTGAGACTTTTGGTCATGTTCACAGTGGACCTGTGCTTTACAGTAAATTCTTGTGTGTGAATATACACTCTACACTATCAGATATCTATTACAGGTTTCCTCAAGCATTTACCACAATGTGTGCATGCAGTTTTCTTCTTAGCTAGTTTGGTACACATAATGCAGCTGGGGTTTTCTCCCTATCACATTTCCTTAGAATCCTGTCCTGGGTCAAAGCATTTAGTGTTGCTCTCACAACTTGGAGTTAGTTCGATCACCACATCATGATTGCGTGCCTTTGTGATTTAATTTGTCCCCCTCAGTTCTCGCTTGTTACTGTTGTGACATTTTTTATTGCAAATTTTTAAGTTTTTATTTGGTCGTGGGCATGACTTTACCTATCTTTGTCTGTGGGTATTTTGTCTGCACTTCTGTTTGTTTTTGCAGTTGTGGATTTGCTCTCTTTTTTTTCTTCCCCCCCCCACCCAACCATCCCACCTCCTCTGACCTCATGAAGAGAGAGAGATTCTGGTCCTGGCTCCTGGTAGGTCATCATTGGTCTTGAAATCTTCTCATGATTTTTAGGCTTAGCAGTACCAGTGCAACAGCACCAAGGAGCTACAAGGGGAGCTCCTAAGAAAAAACTGTTTACCAGCAATAATATTTGTGATAGTCTACAAAGTGGATTTAAATGAACAATATAAGTTTTTTATGTGACGTAAAAATTAAACTGCATGGTAAATGCTACTGACTTGTTTTCTTTTTCCAGAAGCAGAATACCCATGTGTAGAAACCACTCGCAATGACCCTCTGCTTACTGGCTGATGCCGGCGAGGTGTGTAGGCTACAGATCTTATCTGTAGATACAAGAAGAATATTTATAATTACAGTACAATAATGAAATTTGTATCTTCAGATACACTTGTTGATCATGATACTGTATATATGGTCAATACTTCTCTCAAACTGTAAACAAAACTGAAATAATTTGCCAGCTGGAGCCTTTAACCATTTGAGTGCACTCGTTTATACAAGACAATGCTCTGGAGCATGGGGGAAAAAATTCAACTTACACTTATCATTACAACCTTAGAGACATTACACAATATATTTATACCTACCGACTTTCCTTCCACTTTCAAGTTTAGGTGTGAGATATCATGGAACTTGAAAGAACCAGGTCCAGTAGTTGTTCTGCTTACTGAGTAAGCAGAAGGCCCAGTCCTGCCTGGGGGAGGTGCTGAAGAGGGCCTGCTGGGTGCTGGGGCTGACGATGGCCGACCCGTGTGTAGTTTAGGACGGCGTGTGTCAGAGGATGGTCTAGCTGAGCTTACTCTGCCACTTCCTGGCCGCACTGACCCAGTCCTAGACAATCCTGAGCGTGCAGACCCAATGCGTCGGCGAATGTTAGGCCTCTCTTCTAGCATGGTAACTGGATATTCTAACTTCCATACATGTTACTCTGCAAAAAAATTTTTTTAGATCTTGCATCAATTATTGGATTCAGTTTACGAGTCTATCAAAACAGTGTACTTAACCTAATTTGTATATATATTATATATATATACACTGGTGGTACGTGAACAAGGGGACACAGGTGGAAACTGAGTACCCACATAAGCCACAGGGACATTAGAAAGAACTTTTTCAGTGTCATTACAGATGTGGCCGGAGTGAACAGGTGTTCAGCTACAAAAATCTTATTGCTTACAATTAGAATGACAAGGATAACTGATATCTGTCTGAAGGCAGGAAGGACTAATAACTGATATTAGTCTGAAGGATAACTAATACCAACTAATTTCTACCATGAACTTTGAGAAACTTGTACAGCCCCAGCATTTTACATCAACAGAATTTGAGGCTAATCTCGATAACACTGAGCATACACGCTCTTTTAGCATAATTTGGCTTCAGTAGGGTTTAAATGCTTGTTATTAAGCAATCTCTTTGTAGCGAAACTTGCTTAATAATTCAAATTATCCCGCTGGTGTTTTGACCTTAATTATGAACAAAACATCTTGACAATGTTTACATTTTTCATTCCAAGTTCGGCATCGACGATCTCAAGTTAGGCCAACTTCCAATTTGGGCTACCTGAGTACACACAGTCCATCCTTCAATTTTAGGCTATTTTACCCAAAATATTGATATGTGTGCTGCAGTGATTGTTAATAAAGCCCTAATAAATACCTGTAAATAAAGCCCTGTAGTAAAGTGCCGGAGTGGGAGCCCTGGGAGAGTCAGAAGTGAGAGCGAGCTCTCCCACACCCGCCATAACCTCCAGTGGAATTCTACTGCTAATGTCTACTATGAGAAATATTTCACATTTTTAATAAATAAATGTGAATAAGTTAGAACTCTGGCTTACAACCCACACTGAATCACGGCGAATCATGAATAATTTTATCTAATGTGTACTGATTCCTCAAATAATATTTAATCAGGGAGGAAATAACGGGACAGCAGATCAATACATATGTCACGAGATGACATAATTCCTGCGATTTTGTATTTCCAGCGGCCAAGGTGCACGGCATTGTGCTGCTACCTTAGAATTTTATGGGCCAAGAGCATGTGCAGTGGTCTGCGTCGTCGGGTCGCAACCCAGGGGTCCCGGGTTTGACTCCCGCGACAGGACAGATTTTTCAGATGGAGACGCAACCTTCCCAGATATGCAACCCACAACGATTGCCTAACTTCCAAGTACTTATGTTATTGCTAGGTAAACAGAGGCATCAGGTGGAAGGAAATGAGCCCAACCGATACTGTCCTGCCCATGTAATGCACCCGGTCTGGGTCCTTTGGGTGTAAGCCGAGGACAAAGACTACTCTGCGTACATGACTCAGATGCCTTCAGAGTGTAATTAATTACTTATTAATTATAATTAATGTATTAATTATGTAATTATAACTACTTAATTATAATTAATGTATTAATTATGTAATTATAATTAATTAATTATAATTAATTATCTACTGGAGTGAACAGTGCCACAGGCATCTGGGTCATGTAAGCACAGTGGTCTACGTCCTCGGCTTACACCCAAAAGTAGCATAGATACAAGTCATTTCGTACACAAAACGATTCTTGAATGGACATACCTAACCAAACTTGGCTCAACCCATATAAGTCTTATGTGACGACTTATATTGAATTTTGTAACTAGCTCATCAAGACTGTAACTTGCTTAGCTAAATGAATTGTGGGGTTCAGTCCCTGAGCCCATTATGTGCCTCTGTAACCCTTTACAATACCCCCCCCCACAAGATGGGTATGGGGTGCATAATAAATGAACTAAACTAACTTGGCTCAACGCAACCTTACCTAAACCAGACCGACCGGTCCAAATGCAGCCTAAGCTAATATATCCCAACATAATATACCGTATATCGTTTTAACAAACAGAAAACGAGCTGCTTCGTAGAATCGTCAAATGTCGGAAGCGACTATAGCGACAATGTGTACAACCACGTGTACGACCCTGTGTACGAATGTGTTCGACTATATGTACAACCAACGTGTACGACCCTATGGACGATCACAAGTACGACCACATGTACGACCACGTGTACGACCACAAGTACGACCACGTGTACGACCACAAGTACGACCACATATACGACCCTATGTAGGAGTGGGAGGCAGTAAGGGGTTAAGGGTAGAGGGAGCCAGCAGTGCCAGACAGGCAGCCGCGGCGACCACCACGCTGCTGCTCCGGCCTCCTCTCCACCACCACCACCACCACCTGCTCCTTCCTTCCTTCTCTACTACACACTCCCACAAGTTACATAACGTCACACATATGTAAGTCATTAGAGGCTGTGGTGCCGGTCGTGGCTATGTAGGGCACAGGAGCACTTAGGGTTTTGTGAAGTAGTCATAGTGACTCGTGGGTTCTGAGGCAGCATTGGGGTCAAGTGTGTTCTTCACTATTCATGCTTCATAAAGGTTTTATTTACTCGTATTTATATACTATATGGACTTCCTGAGGTAATCAAACCAGGTTTAAAACAAGTGGACCCGTTTCTCAACTCGGTGTAAAGGTAAATAAAGGTTGATATGAATGATATAGTATACCTTACATAATACATGAGAGATAAGCCTTGCCTAAGGAAGAAGACGGAAGGAAGGAAGAAGGAAGGTTAGACGGAAGGAAGGAAGAAGGAAGGTTAGACGTAAGGAAGGAAGAAGGAAGGTTAAAGGGTATAGGTGTACGCGTCTGCTCGAAACTCTTTGCGTAATAGTGGCTTAAAGGCATTGTATGTACTAGCTCTTATCTATAAATCTATCAATTTTTGTAAAACCTCTTTTATGTATGTACTTTACCTGAATAAACATTTATTATTTTATTGATAGGTGATCTGTGTGTGCTAGGCTAAGCTACTTACGTAAATACATGGATACACAGATTTATGTTTGCTACATAAAGTGTTCGATGTGTCTTTTACATAGCGTCATTAATGTACATTTACAAAGGTGAAACGTAACTCTGATCAGCTTCCACATATAATATGTACATGTACATAAACACACATGTACATACATACATACATATATATACATACATATATATACATACATACACACACATACATTTGTCTCTTTTACTCTGACAATTCATTGTCAGGGGTCAGGCAGCTAGATTATATATATCATGTTAAGCTTATATCGAGCCCCCCCTCCCACCCCCCTCCTTTTAAGATTGAATTATTGACTCGAATCCCAGGATGCAACCAAACAGCAAGCTATTTATTGCTAGATGAACAGGGGCTACCTGATCAACCAGGCTGTGACTCATATGTCAGGCTGCGAGCAGCCGCGTCAAACAGCCTGGTTGATCAGCCCAGCAACCAGGAGGCCTGGTCGATGACCGGGCCGCGGGGACGCTAAGCCCCGGAAGCACCTCAAGGTAACCTCAAGGTAAGGTAGGGCTTGAGACGATAGAAAAGGCGGCCAACAATTTCTATCCCGCCCGAGATTCAAACCTGCCCGGAATTAGATGATAAATTTTCTTATTAAATGTTTCATGCATTAGGCATTACCCATTTCAGGAATTTAATAAATGAGCAAAGTAGTAGTATATATTATTTCTTCTTCAGAGAACATGGCTGAAAAAACTGTGCGCGTTCTGTCCATCCAGAGCCATGTAGTGTCGGGTTATGTGGGAAACAAGAGTGCCTGCTTTCCACTTCAGGTTTGTATTGAATTGTTGAGATACATGATAATGATTTTTGGGACAGCTGTTCATTTTTTGTAGCTCTTATATTCTTAAATGTAATCCTTGGATTCATCAACTTGAATGTTGCTAATAAAATAATAAAATTATTGGCTGTTGTGTTGGTTCTGAGTTTTTAAAGCAAAGTAAGAATAACTTGTTCTACTGTATTAACAATTATTAATTTTTTATTGCTGCCAACAGGTTCTTGGTTTGAAGTTGACACTATCAATTCTGTTCAATTTTCCAATCACACTGGGTACAAGTATTTTAAGGGTCAAGTTCTGGATGACACCGAGTTGGGTAAGGAGCATATCAAAGATTTTTGTTGTAAATATGACTACAGTATTAATTACTATGATAAAAGGGTTTCAATTACATATATTTTAAACTTCTTTAATATTGTACATTTAACTGTAATGCCATCACAATTGTCTATAGATGCAATATTTATTTAGATATAAATTTAAATATATAGGTATATGTTGCCATTTTGCCTATCACTATTCAGGAATAGTGATGGGCAAGATGGACACCCTAGTGCCGGTAAAATCCCGGCAATAAGCTGATTCTGGTGCCAGTATATTGAAACATTGTTGTTGTTTTAGATTCAGCTACTCACTACAAAAAGTTCCAAGCAGCACGGGCTATGGTGAGCCTGTCGTACTCACCTGGCACAGGAGATGTGCCGTATTGAAACATTGTTCGTTACTTATGATGCAATATTTCTAGGTTCTAACCTTGTGCCATCCTTCAGTTTATGGACTGTTCATCCTTCCAGAAATAAAAAGGAATAGTTTAAATTAAATTGGACCCCTAACAGTTAAAAATGAAGTACATAAATCTCCCATTATGACTACAGGTACTAGAGTCATGAGCTGAGAGCCTCCTGGGACTGTAGGCAGCTCAGTGACATCTATGGATAGCTATTTTGACTGGCACCACTTGACATACAAATGATGGCACAAAAGCAAATTATGATGCCCTCTATAATTTAATTTATAAGATCACTGGTTAACTGGCTTTTGTCAGTAAGATTATTTCACAGGTAATTGTTTTTTGTGAAGAAATATATCATGCTATTAGTCATGTAATATGATTTGTAAAGTTAGAAGTTGTAGCTCTCATTTATGATGCACTTCACTGCCTGACACTCGTGTTCTAATACTTGTATGTTTGGAATACCTTATATAAAACTGATTCTAATGATGTGAAGCTCTTAGAAGAGTACAGTCCATATGCTTAAATGCTGAACTCTGGTGGGTGTGTACAGGGGATATGTAGTTTCATAATATTTGTGCATGTGTTTGTGTACAACACTTATATGATAATTTTTCCACAGGTGACCTGATTGATGGGTTGAAGAGCAATGGTATTGATTACTACTCTCATCTCTTAACTGGCTACATTGGTTCTATATCCTTCCTTCAGAAAGTGAAGAGTGTTGTAGAACATCTTAAGACAATCAACCCCACTTAATATATGGTACAGCATGATCAGCCTTTGTCATACTTGTCATAATTAGGCTAAGTGTGAGAGAAAAGGATCATTATAGGGTATTATGTTGGCTTGACATCAGTACTAGTATCAAATGAATATATTGTAGCTGGCTCATAGATACAGTTGTTTATTGTGGAAATGTTTTAATACTGTATAGAGTTTAGGGAAAAATACATCAACTGGGTAATACTTTAATTTTATTATGCTAGATGAAAAATGAAACTTTCAACTAAATAATAGTTCTGAAGTTTTCTGTCAAAATTTTTTGGTATTATGGTGGATGCTCCCACAGTCTATCTAATACAATACATGTATATCTGTTGTGATGCTTATAACAAATTACATTATTAGGTAGTGTAAATCCAGCACGTTTTATGAGCGTTCCCAATGTTGGAAAACTCTTGTATTAAAGTTCTCTAACCTAACCAACCAGAGAACACATGAATAGAAAATGGGACTTTGTCAATTTTGCGAGCTGCTACCATTTTCTTGTATGTTAGTGTTTGGACTCAAGTCCGGAATGTCAAAATTCATGTGCTATAATGAAAACAGGTTGGTAAATCATTTAGGTTTTGTTCCTAACACTTTTGAAATATCTTTAATGTAGCCCCCCATAGGAAAAAGTCCAGGGGCAAGTAGCAAAATTGGCCAGGTAGCAGCACCACAAGGACACAGTTTGACCCACGCACCTGGTCGACCCTTGGCCCAGAACTCCAACCTCATCCAGGAGTCTGAGGAATGTATGCTCTGGATAGAGGTTGGGCTACCAAGCTTACTCCTGGAGAGAAACCAAAACTGCAAGCCAGCAGACATGTAGAAAGAAGGCAAAGAAGTTTGAAAGTACAGCATGCTATATTAGTTTAAAAACCTGTGAAAGGAAATTGCAGCCATGATAGCAGACAACAAGGCAGAGATTGAAGGAAATCCCGAAAGGAAGAGACACCCTTTACGAACTGCACTTGGAAGACTTCTACTCCACAGAAGAACCGAGAACCTCTGCCTAGTAGGCATGCACTGTGTGGCCAACCACCCCTCTGAATGTCAAGGGCAGTTGGACATGGAGCAAATGGAGCACTTTTATAGCCATAGAGGAAGGGCTCCTTCCTCCATGTGGAAACATAGACAATCCATGGCAACCTTCTTCCTGTAAAGAGCTTTTACACAAAAGCAAAGCTCTCACTTGTGCAAAGAAAACAAAATGTGTCTGCTAACCAAGACACAGTCAGGGCCTCTTACTGCATCAGAACGTGAAAGGGGACCTGTAAGCAAAGGAAGACGAACCAATTCACATAAATGGCCCCACTTTTACAGCAGTTATTAAAGCAAGTTCTAGTACTCCACGCTCGAAGGAAGATAAGATTGCGAAAACCTATGTTGGGGCAAATCTAGGCTACAAACAGGGACCCAGAATATACCTACAGGAAAGCAGAGGTGGTGCCTAGCTCATACTAGAATGGGTGATTAGAGAACATGTCTGTATGGAGCTACAAACCCTCAGGGCAAGGAACTAAATTCCAAGGTGGCTCAAAAGTCCTCCACAGAACCACTTCCAGTTGGGAGGGAGCCTATCTTGAAGCTTCAACATACAAAACAGACAAGGCATCAACTAGGGAAGCCCTGACACCCTGGAAAGGCCAAACCTAAGGCTAATACCAAGAGAAGGGAATCATTTAGGTAGAGTCGGTTCCCATTACTGTCTCCACCTACCCTGCAGCCATTAGAACCATCAACCCTGCTTCAGGAACCGATGAACGTCCTAAGAACAAATAGGGTAGCTCTGCATTCAGGCACCCACTGTAGATGGTCTGCAAATGTTACCACAATGTCATCTAAACTTCATGCAGTTGAAACTGTTAAAAAGTGTTTTGTTGACCAGACCACACACTACAAGGTGAAGGAACGATGACGTTTTGGTCCATCCTGGACCATTCTCAAGTCGATTGTCAATTTAATTTCATATTTTCTAATGAAAAATGTATTTACAGTGTGTGATCCATTCTCACAATCAACTTGAGAATAGTCCAGTACGAACTGAAACGTTGTCGTCCCTTCACCTTCTAGTGTGTGGTCTGGTCAACATACTTTAGCCACGTTATTGTGACTCATCACCTGCACTGTTAAAAGTGTTTACCGTACAGTACTTTCAGTAGGCAGTATTGGAGGCTGTAAGTGAGGTGTTTATATATAATATTTACAGACAAATATTTCTTCTTAATATAAATTTTTTGATATAGTTCAATTTAATTTCATATTTTCTTATGAAAAATGTATTTACAGTGTGTGATCCAGTGATGGGAGACAATGGGAAGATGTATGTACCCAAAGAGCTGTTACCTGTGTATAAGACAGACATTGTACCTCTTGCAGATATTATTACACCCAACCAATATGAAGCTGAGTAAGTTACTTGTTTGATCGTTTTATATTGTTTATTGATATCTACATGTTTTGGTTAATCTTGTATACAGTCTCTCATCTCTTGCATCGATGTTTATACTGTATATCTAAAAACCAATATTTATATAAACTCTTTGATATTTTGACACTGATCTTTGCTTTTTTCACCTTCATACCTGATGGCTGTTTAATTTAGTGGCCCTTATATGGATAGGAAGTCTATGGCTTGTGTATTTTGCATGCACTTGTTTTAAGAAAGAATGAATGAACTCCCTTTTTCCGTATAAACTGACGTGTTGTTTGCTCCACTGCCCATTAATGCTGTTGTGGGTGTAGTTGGCTACTTATTAAGAGTCTGTCCATCTGTTTAAAGTTGAGAATCAGGGGCCAGATTCACAAAGTAGTTACGCAAGTACAGTACTTACAGACGTGTACATCTTTCCTCGATCTTTGACGGCTTTGGATACATTTATTAAACAGTTTATAAATAGCATGAATTCTTCCCAATCAACTGTTATTGTTATAAACAGCCTTCTGGGGCTTCGGAGCTTATTAACTGTTTAATAACTGTAGACAAAGCTGCCAAAGATTGAGAAAAGATGTACACTTTCGTAAGTACTTGTGTACCTGCTTGGTGAATCTTGCCCCAGGATAATATATTTGTTGTAACTTTATGCATTTTATTTATTTGGTATATCGACACTTGTCGAAAGATTAAATTGCTTTACATCAACATTCATACACTTAGCATTTAGTAACATTACAAATAATTTCTTTCTATAATACTACATACAGTATCATGAGGGTTTTGGTACTTTCTCTGTAATATTTTTTTTTTTTCATTTGACTTTCAAACACAGTAATCAGTAGATATTGGACTTATTGATATAATTATTTTAAATAAATTAGCGTTACAGTTCATTATATAACTTTAACATTTGCAGACTTCTAAGTGGACAAACAATAAAGAATGATGATGACGCAGCAGCAGTGATGGAATGGTTTCACCAACAAGGAGTGAAAACTGTTGTCCTTTCTAGTACTGACCTTGGGTCCAAGTGTGAGCTTGTGGGGATGGCTTCCTCCATGACCAGTAAGTGATATGTGAGGTCAAAACTCTGACCTTATGTCATTAGTAATCAAATAGTAGAATTAAAATTACTATGCATTTTCTCTCACAAACAGCATAATCATTTCTAGAACCCTCTTGGATTCTCATGCTGAGTATTTAATAAGAAGAGATGTATGAGAGACTTGTGGATTGGTTTGACAAAGCTTCAATTTAGTGAAGCAATCATGTAACAGCAACAATTAGTACTTAAACAAAATTAAGGTTTTGTTATAAAAAAATTGTATAAAATACATAGAAATAACAAAATGAAGAACATATCTTCTATATTAGTGTTTGTTTGGCAGAACCCAGTTAATTAGCTGCTGAAAATATTATTCTAAAGCAGAGCTTTCTTAGGAGGTAGCTTTAAATTTCATCATTTGCACAGGACACAGTACTGTTGTAAAGTATGTTGACCAGGTCTGGTCAACATACTTTAGCCACGTTATTGTGACTCATCGCCTGCATACTGTAAAGTATTTGGATAATGAAGTGCATAATGAACACGGGATGTCATANAGTAATCCTTTCACTGTTAATAGGCCCTAAGTCCAACACTAAACCCAGAATACACATTTTTAGTTTGTATACACATTTAGTTTAATACATATATTTAGCTGAGTTTGCCTTGTGTTTGGCGAGGATGAGTTTTAATTGTGTGTGTTTGGGTGAAGTCTTGACGTCACTGTAAGATGACGTGCGAGGCTCTGCTGGTGTCATTATTAAGGAGAATACCTCACGTGTCTCTGACAAGTTACAGCTCCGCTCCTGTGCCACAATCGACTTGAGAATGGTCCAGGACGGACCGAAACGTCGTCGTCCCTTCACCTTCTAGTGTGTGTGGTCTGGTCAACATCAACTGTGCCAGGTAAGTCACGGGCTCGCCATAGCCCGTGCTACTTGGAACTTTTGTTCTGAGTAGCTGAATCTAAAACAACAACGTGTCTCTGAGGCTACCGCCACAGTAATAGGAATTACTGTCCTTGTCCTCCTGTCTGCTTAACTTTCTATTGTACGATATGTACAATAAGAAGCAAGTTATGTCCTCCCTATTGTACACTAGTCCTGACACTAGGCTCCGGATAGCAACATTCACGTGTAAATGAATACAAATAATAACACGCAGGCGATGGGTCACAATAACGTGGCTAAAGTATGTTGACCAGACCACACACTAGAAGGTGAAGGGACGACGACGTTTCGGTCTGTCCTGGACCGTTCTCAAGTCGATTGTGTAATCGACTTGAGAATAATATTAATAATTCACTATTAAAACCAACATATAATAGTTGTCAAATAAGAGGAACAAAGAAGAGTGCCAGTTGCATGCAGAAGCATAAAGTCAATTCTCCTGCAAGCCGTCAATGGCATGCAATACGTCTAGGGCTCTTGGCGATAAAATAAAATCGAAGTAATTCACCCCAGTCAAGTTATTTATCTTTAGTTACCAGTGTGTGCAGTATTATATTATATTGTTTACCTGTGTGGCGGGTATGTTGTGTGTTGTGTGTTTACCTGTCTGGCGGGTATGTTGTTAGTTGTGTGTTGTGTTTACCTGTCTAGCGGATATGTTGTTGATAGAGAGTGGGATGAACGGCAGAGCAAGATTTGTGTAACAAAGGTATGCTGCAGGCTGGGAGGAGTCGCGTCCAACAGCCTGGTTGACCAATCCAACAACCAGGAATCCTGGGGCCAGATTCACGAAAGCACTTACGCAAGCACTTACGAACGTGTACGCCTCAATCTTTGACGGCTTTGGTTACATTTATTAAACAGTTTGCAAGCATGAAAACTTGCCAATCAACTGTTGGTATTGTTATAAACAGCCTCCTGGTGCTTCGGAGCTCATTAACTGTTTAATAATTGTAAACAAAGCCGCCAAAGATTGAGAAAAGATGGACAGGTTCGTAAGTGCTGGCGTAAGTCCTTTCGTGAATCTGGCCCCTGGTTGGGGAGAGGGCCGCGGAGACGTTGAGCCTCGAAATCCTTGCCAGATAACCACAAGGTAAGATGGAGCGCATGTTAAAGCAGCGCTGTGTAGGTGCTCAACACCTGGGGTGTTATCCAGTCAATTGGCAACGGCGTAGATATTGACACATTGCTATTTGTTTATTTCAGCTGCGTCGCCCTGCTTATGTGGCCTCGGGGGATGTTGAAGTAAGGTCATGTTATTCCCGTGATTAAAGAATCATGTTTATGAGTCGTATTTTGACGTTTGTGTTCTCCCTAGAAAGGTTTACTCATTCATTATTGTCTCGAGTAACTTAAGTAATGTTGAGAGAGAAATAGCATGAAGGTAGGGCCCAATATTACATTGATGCCGACTGATCCAAGCGGCCTAACGTTCTCTACACCAGCGCTGTCTGTCGGTACTCTACGAGGGTAGTATGATATCAGTGTGAGGGAGGGGTCAGTATGAGGGGTCAGTATGAGGGGTCAGTATGAGGGGGTCGGAGTGAGGGGCGCGAGTGTAATATGCAGTATCGAGCGGCAGCAAGAGGGAGCTGGGGTATAATTTTTCCAAGCTGAAGGGCTGTTTGTAATTTGCCAGGAATTTGTCAGTTCCTTATGATAATTTGTGTTGGAGCTGAAGACACCGTGGAGGTCGCATCAGCTCCGGAACGACCACCACTTTAACTCTGACACATCACACTACCAATAGAATTAAATTGAAAATATTTTACTTATCAATGTACAAGTGTTTACTTTTACACAAATTCGTAAACATTAAATCATAAAATGGTTGCGCATATATAATTGACACCTGTACGACACAAATTTCTAGTTTAACACAAATTTCTATAACATTCAATTACGCAAGAATAGGGTAATGTTAATAGGGTAACACCGACCAGGATAATTATGAATTATATCTTGTATAATATAGTATAATATATCTTGTATAACAGCAAGGCCCAGTTCGACATGATGCTAATTGGAATAAATTTAAAACTCACCAGATTGAGGAACTTGACTGGATCAAAGTCACTGCTAAACACAGCTCATGTAAGAAGGATTTCAACTGTTTAGAAATGCTTGTGATCCTGTCAGTGTATTCAGGATTAATTTGACAGCATACACAAGAGAGTAAACCAATACTGATGTTGTTGTATTATGTAGAAGAAGATCGATAACAGTGTGATGTAATTAAACCCAATGGAGAACAAGTGGTGATATAATCAGGACAGTTAGCGCAGTGTGCAGGTGTCACATGTGACGTTACAGGTGTTACATATGACGTTACAGGTGTTACATATGACGTTACAGGTGTTACATATGACGTTACAGGTGTCACATGTGACGTTACAGGTGTTACATATGACGTTACAGGTGTTACATATGACGTTACAGGTGTTATATATGACATGTGTACAGGTGTTAATGTGTCTCTCTGCTAAGTCACGCCAAGAATAATTATTGATGACATCCTGAAACCCTCAATGCTTAATTAGTTTCAAAAAAGGATCAGAAAATGTGCATTTACACTAAATTGCTAACCGTACACACCAGATTTTAGTGCCATTAGTTTTTCTTTTATTATTATTATTATTATTATTATTATTATTATTATTATTATTATTATTATTATTATATTATTATTATTTTATTATTGTTGTTACTGTTTCACAGGATTTCGTTCAAGTGCGTTGTTTTTGAGATGAAGCAGCATGAAAAGAGGAGTAGCGTGAAACTATGATTTCTGGACGTGAGGAGCCCTCATTCTCACGCTTGACCGCCTCCATAATGGTAGACTTTATTCTTGACAATGGACAAACATACAAAGGCAGGTCGATCCATGATTAGTTTAAGATTATTTCCAAGAACTGACAATGCATGTAAACGTGTTGTGGAAGGTGCATGAGAGAGAGAGAGAGAGAGGAGAGAGAGAGAGGAGAGAGAGAGAGAGAGAGAGAGAGAAGAGAGAGAGGGAGAGAGAGAAGAGAGAGAGGAGAGGGGGGGGTGTGGGGGAGGGTGGGAGAGAGCAGAGAGAAACAGAGACAGAGGGGACAGAGAAAGAGAGGAGAGGCGGACATGTATGCAAACACACACACCAAACACACACACACACACACCACACACACACACACACACACACACACACACACACACACACAAACACACAACACACACCACACACACCAGACATGGAGAGAGGGAGAATGGGTTGTTGGTGTGCTAAAATCTGACGGGGAAAAGCATGCATGTCGTTTGAGAAGCGAAGAAATCTACCAAGAGGTGAACATTAAGCAGTGTTACCAGAGGTGCGTATAATGCAGCTCGTGTATTCCTCAGCCAGACGGCTTGACAACTTGAAAAGACCCGCATAATACAAGTAACTGGATACCTGGTTGTAAACCAATTGATGGGTTGTGTTGCAGGAGATTGATGGGTAAAGCTTATCATGAGCTATAAGAAGGTAAAGATATCTCCTAAGGAGTTATAGATGCCGTTTGTTCCTATACCCTCTTTTGTAAAAATCAGGTTGGCATTACTACATTTTTTTATACACTAGGCATACAAGCAAATAAATTGAATAAGTTTATGGGAGACTTGTAGTTTAGTACATTTTAGTACACAACACCTAGGGTACACTCATGCGGTGAGAGCAGTTTTTTATTATTATTTTCTACCACAGACATGGCCAGATATTTACAATGCTAATCAGAATATATACATTTTCATCTGTCCTCCATGGACAGTGTTAGAGATGTGTTAAACATACAGTTCAGGGATTTATTAAACAATCAACCACAGAAGGTGATTGTAGTGCTTTTAAAATGCTAATCTAACCTACAAACATAAATACATAGATATACGGCCTTGTTTCTGTCATCTAGTCATTGTATAATGTGCACTTCTATTGTTCATTTTTATATAACAGTGAAGATTTTGCCTCGACAAGTATATTATATAGTTAATGAAGTACAGTTATAGCAGCCGAGATTCGTTGAATACCATTTTGTGTTGCTTTAGATTTAGCTACTCAGAACGAAGTGGCCATGTAGCACGGGCTATGGTGAGCCCGTAAATCATTTGTGTCGGGCTGTTGTTTATAATGGGAGGTGCTGAGGCGGCCCCGTCCTCGGGTCATCAGCCTCTCCACCTAGGATGACTTTTAATAGTTTTGAATATATATTTTTGTCATCATTAATATAACCGTTATCAGTAATGTCAGTTGTTGTATATAATAATTATATCATTTAAATGCTACTTTGGAGGTCACATGAAACAATATTTTGTTAAGGACTAATGTTTCGTAATTTGCCATATCTGGGAGGTGTGAAAGATGACATCATGCCCTGTTTCTCTTCCTCTTTCTCTTATTCCACCTTTTCTTACTCCTCCCTACCTCCCTCTACACTCCTACACTCTATCATCAACATAATTAACCTCTCCTCTTCCTCTCTTCCTTTAATTATAGCATAAAAAAGATTAGGTTATAACTTGTGAGTGAGAGAGAGAATACGTGAGATTACAGAGCGACGCCACTAAGAATTCCAAGCCAGTGTGTGAGTGTGTGTGGTGTGTGTGTGTGTGTGTGTGTGTGTGTGTGTGTGTGTTGTGTGTGTGTGTGTGTGTGTGTGTGTGTGTGTGTGTGTGTGTGTGTGTAACTTTCTCATGATGCAGCTTGAGAGTAGCAGGACACCATTGGGCAAGGTTACGAGTCTCTGTGGTCGTGCCCACTAAGACGGATTTGGTTCCTATAAGCCAAAGAGCAATCACGCGCTGACACGTATACAACACACACACCACACACACACACACACACACACACACACACACACCACACCACACACACACACAACCACACACACACAACACATGCTAGAAAATAACAGCGATGTATATGTCAAATTGTGGGCATCGAGAAGACCTATCAACCAAAGGCATCTATGAACTGCAGGTGTTTCTAACCTATCTTTGACTTGCAGATGTGTCAACACATGTGAGACGTGCAGGTGTGCCAATCCATCTGGGACGTGCAGATGTGTCAACACATTTGCAACATGCAGATATTTGCAGCACGTGTAGCCATGCCAATACTCCGCTCCCTCCCCATACAGGTGTCCACTCACGACCCGTAATAATAACTCACTAAGTGGGGACTCGTGTCTTAGTTGCCTCAATCATAACGGAGGTGTAATGACTGCCGGTGGGGGCCCTGGCACTCACTCATAGTACCAAGAAGCTTGCCACTCACCTTACTCATGAGTACCAAGAACCCGGCCACTCACCCACAGGAGGGAAGGGTGTTATTCGCCTGACTATCAAGTGCCCACACTTCACCTGCTTCTCGGAGTGTACTGGGAGCCGAGGACCACCTCTAGCTCCTACTTCTCTTACATGGAGTGAAGTCGTGGTAGAGATTGATAACTGGACGACAGTCATGAGGCGACAGTTAAGGATGACAGTCATGGGACAGCAGTTAAAAACGAAAGCTAATTTTATTTATCATTTTAAATATATATATTCAATAAATTACAGTGGGGGTTGTTAAATTACATATGTCGGTGATTAAGCGGTACATTTTTGCAAAGCCGCAAACACGCATAGCGTGTCACTGGAGCTACGACTTTTGCTGAACTACCCAGAGTTCACAGGGCACCTAATGGCTAGATTGTGAGTAGCTGGGTGTTGGTAGTCTTCGAGGTGGTACTCTGTGGGGGAGTGGTGTGGTGGTCGCCTCCCCGGGTGTAGCCAGGGGGTCGCCAAGCACCAGCTGAACACTGTGTTCACCTGCCGGTACTTGTTCTCCGCCGTCAGGAGGCGTGTAGAAGCAACACTTGGGTTTATCCCCCGACCCGGACACCAGGGAACACCCGGCACCTGCTCCGTAATAGTCACAAGTCAACCACATCAACAACAGTCTATTGTGAAAGATGAATAATACTGGTGCGTCTAAGGTTTATGATGATGATAATTATGTCTCATCACAACACTGAGCGAACTTTAGCTCCGAAACTTAATATTCAAGTCCTCCTTGCTAAGCAAGTTACAGTTAATAACATATTTACAATAGACATGGTTTACAGCATCAGATATTGTAAACTTATACAGTTCTTTCCATTCACAGCTAGTCAAACTTCTGACCCTATTAGGCAGGTAATGTTAGATTAGGATGGCCTACTGACATTTACGAAATTCGATAATTGTTCTACACGGCGCAGTTACCAGCAATGTTGCAATATCATCAGTATTGTTCGTTATTCAGACGAAATATGTTAGTGCAAGGGGTATATAGGTAACACCTACCCCCCCCTCTTCACAACAGCCCCATCCTCGTTCAAACTACCTCATTCCCTTCCAATGTTGTTGTTTTTTAGATTCAGTTACTGGGAACCAAAAGTTGCAAGTAGCACGGGTTATGGTGAGCCCGTAGTGGACTTACCTGGCACAGGAGCGGGGCAGCAATGGCCCCTTCTAATGTTGTTTTAAATTCAGCTACTAGGAACAAAAAGTTGCAAGTAGCACGGGCTATGGTGAGCCCGTAGTGGACTTTCCTGGCACAGGAGCGGGGCTGTAACTGGATTTGGTCCGTCCCTTCCAAATTAGCCTGTTCCTTTCTACACCAGAGCCCATCCCTCCACGCCTGCCCCCCCCCCCCCATCCCACCACACACTCGCCTGCCCCCACCTCTCCACTCCCTATAATCCCACCCCTTCACACCACACCCTCCCAAATCACAGGTGTAGTATTCAGGTCACGTGGGACGGAAGTGTGTGTCTGCTGGTGGCCGTACTTCACGTCAATGTGTGGGGGTCAGGGGCCATGTGTCGCGATTCACAACTTCAGTATCTTTATTAATAATCCTTATTCTCTGTGGTATCAGTCATTCGCCTTCCCTGTTTTTGCAAGCTACAAGAACTGAAGTTTTGTTTGTTTAAGGAATTTAGGAGTGATTAAGGAGATGTTTACTGACTGTAGATGTCGGCTACCTTATTAATAATATTAGCTAGAAGAATACTCTAGCAATATCCAAGGAATGTCAGAGAAGTATTAAGTCCAACACTTGTAATAACGATACTCATCACGGGGCTGTATAGACATCTTCCTTAATGCACAAATTTGTATTTATATAATTATTTTTAGTATGTACCTTCTTTTAATAATTACTTTTAATATGTACAACCAAAGCAAGGTTAGACTATATATCTAAAAAAAAAAATTAGGAAGCTTTTGATAAAATTCATGATGGATGAATGCTCTCAAAAGTAGACGTGATTGTAAACTGTTGTAAATTGTGTTGTTGACGTGATTGTAAACTGTTGTAAATTGTGTTGTCATATGGCGATAACAGTGAGTATAAATACCCTTGGTTAGGTTTGGTGAGGCGAAGCGAAGATGACATAAGAACCTTCCTAGTGAGCAAGGAGGACATAAGACGTCTTGGTCAGGTCCCCTTTACTCCCTACTCAACAACGGTCTTACGCTTTGCTAAAGCAATTACCAGTGGACAAAAAAAAAATCCAGGAGTGTCTTGATATGTTACGAGGAGTGGGTAGCACGCTCTGCTCTATCATGTTTAATGAGGCTTTGTGTCGTGGGGTCTCTCAGGGAAGGTATATATATATTCACTGTGATAACTACAGGTACAGTTTTGAGCATAACAATATATCAATAACAATAATAATGGCATAATACTAACAATATCATTTTATAGACGAATTAAGTTAAAGAATTGATGTCATAAGATTATTCCGTGTTAATAAGAAGCTATAATATGTATTCTCTACATGTGATATACAATTATATATGTTGTATTATATGGAAATAACCTTCACGTGCACATGTTCCCTGGCCGTGCACTGTGCAACGCTTGCTGTGCACATTTACACAGGCAGGCTGTGAAGCTAATTTGATTTCATTTTAGGCTGCCTGAGCATCCTACCAGAATGACGGTGGCTCCACAAAGCACGCTGCAAATGGATGATTAAACTTCACGAGATAATAGTTATTTTGATCAGACCACACACTAGAAGGTGAAGGGACGACGACGTTTCGGTCCGTCCTGGACCATTCTCAAGTCGACAATCGACTTGAGAATGGTCCAGGACGGACCGAAACGTCGTCGTCTCTTCACCTTCTTGTGTGTGTGTGGTCTAGTCAACATCAGCCACGTTATTGTGACTTATCGCCTGCATAATAGTTATGTGTTGTGTTTCTCCCCCTGCAGGTGCGTGGGCCAACAGGCAGGGGTCACTACTGAAGCCCATCAGCACGAGAACCTTGCCCCAGACACCAGTCCCCTTCGGTAGCGTCACGCGGCCGGCTGACCAGAGCGCGCCTCTTCTGAGACCCTTCACCGGCAACATCTACAATTCCCATACCGCTGACTCCGCCTTCGCCGGCACCTCGCCTGACCTCTCTCCCAGCCGCAACAAAGAGTTCCAGAGCAGTACTGGCACCACCGCTAGTTTCATCAATAGTGATAGTAGTTTTAGTAACGGTGGAAGTGGGTTCGGCAACGGCGGAAGTAGCGTTGCTAACAGCGGAAGTAGCTTTGGTAACAGTGGAAGTAGCTTTGGCAACAGCGGAAGTAGCTTTGGCAACAGCGGAAGTAGCTTTGGCAACAGCGGAAGCAGTTTAAGCACCAGCAGCAGCGGAAGTAGTTCCAGCAACAGTGGAAATAGCTTTGGAAACAGTGGCAGTAACTTAAACCACGGCGGAAGTAACCTAAGCCACAGCGGAAGTATCTTAAGCCACAGTGGAAGTAGCTTTGGCAACAGCGGAAGTAGCTTTGGCAACAGTGGAAGTAGTTTAAGCAACAGTGGAAGTAGCTTTGGCAACAGTGGAAGTGGCTTAAGCAGCAGCGGAAATAGCTTTGGCAACATCGGAAGTAGCTTTGGCAACAGCGGAAGTAGCTTTGGCAGTAGCGGAAGTAGCTTTGGCAACAGTGGAAGTAGTTTAAGCAACAGTGGAAGTAGCTTTGGCAACAGCGGAAGTAGCTTTGGCAGTAGCGGAAGTAGCTTGGGCAACAGTGGAAGTAGTTTAAGCAACAGTGGAAGTAGCTTTGGCAACAGCGGAAGTAGCTTTGGCAACAGCGGAAGTAGCTTTGGCACCAGCGGAAGTAGCTTAAGCGGCAGCGGAAGTAGTTCCAGCAACAGTGGAAATAGTTTCAGCCACAGTGGAAGTAGCCTTGGCAATACCGGCAGCAATTTCAATAGCGGCAGTGGTTTCAATAGTGGCAGTAATGATAATAGCGGTAGTAGTTTCAGCAGTGGCAGTGGCTTTAACAGTGGCAGTTCCTTCAACAGCGGCAGTAGTTTCAACAATGACAGTGGCTTAAAAGGCAGCGGCAGTAGCCTAAGCAGTAATGGTGGTAGCACTTCATTTCTGGCTACTAAAAAGCCCCCAGGAGCCGCCACGAAGCTCCCTGGAGCCCCCCTCGGGGCAGCAGGGTCAAAGGGCACAGGAAAATTGCCTCCTGGAAAGGTGGACCCCGCATCACCGTCTTTCCAGCAACGGCCATCCCAGACCTCGCCCAAGGTCTCGGCGACGGGGCCGTCCTCTGCGTCCAGTCAGAAAGAAGCTAATCTCAACCTTGGAGGGTTCGGTGGTGTGCTGGGCGGGTCCAGCGACAAGACCCAGGCGGCGTCTTCACTGGGACACCCCAACTCTCACAACGTTCAACGACCCACACCACGACCATCGCCCTTTGGCGGCAGCCATGCTCGTAAGTACCTTCACCTTCTCATGAGTATTTTCACCTTCCTCTGTGATTATCAAGCGATTCCTTCACACTTATTTGAGGTTACACCAGAGCTTCTAGGAACACACATGCCTTTATCACACAGGAAACTTAATGCAGAACCTTTTGCATTATACGTAATTCTTGCCACCGCGACTAGTTGTTCCGTAGAATGTCCTTTAACGAAGTGTAATTTCAAAACTTATTAGATCTCTCTTTGTCTAAAATCTTGCTTTCCACCATCTTTATTTAACAGACGCGTAATATCAAACTGGGTGCATGTAATACAAGTCTTTGCTTTGTTTCCTGCTCTTAAGCGACCACTTTCATATACAGTAACATCAAAACATATGTTCTCACCAAGTGTGTGTGCTGTAGTCGAGAAGGAAACATAAGGGCAAAGACCTCTTGTCGACTACCTTTGTTCAGTCTTCTTACCGCAGAAAGATTCCACGCACAAAGGCATGCGGTTCTAAGCATATATTTAGTAATCTTTCTAGACTTAACTCGTGTAACTTCTGTATTTTGAATATTGAATTCAACACGACCTACTGCAACCAGCTCAGCAGCCCGTTGTTACGGCAAGATAATTGTGTGTTTTGTGGCACCAAAGTGTACGAACCTACTCCAACCCACATAACCTAAGTATCCAGATTTTCATTAATCCAAAAAATCGTGCATGTACAATGCTAGCAGGTATGAATATTTTCCCTTACTGAAATACAAATGCTGATAGCGAACAAAAATAGTTTAGAAGTACGGGCGCTGGAGGTCTCCGAATCAGCA
Organism: Procambarus virginalis; assembly: GCA_020271785.1. NCBI lineage: Eukaryota > Metazoa > Arthropoda > Malacostraca > Decapoda > Cambaridae > Procambarus > Procambarus virginalis. The sequence continues at coordinate 7,677,579 of WNGS01039543.1, read as the reverse complement.
GTTAAAGTTATTGGTTCATTTACAGTTACTGGTTCAAATTAAAAGTGCAAAGATCTTTCTAGTACACTGTAACGCCCAAGCAATGTTCGGTGTATAAATTTTTGTCTGAGAACTTGCAGCAGAATACTCGAGCCCGAATACTTTGTAAATACAGTCACCTCAGGACCACTGAGGACCACACAGGCAAGCATCAGAAATATTACAGGAACAACCGTGGACATCTTCAAGAGGAAACTAGATTGTTTCCTTCAAGGAGTGCCGGACCAACGGGGCTGTGGTGGGTATGTGGGCCTGCGGGCCGCTCCAAGCAACAGCCTGGTGGACCAAACTCTCACAAGTCGAGCCTGGCCTCGGGCCGGGCTTGGGGAGTAGAAGAACTCCAAGAACCCCATCAACCAAGTACAAATCTTACATGGCCACTCATAAATAGAGCTCAAATTTTCAAATAGTGAGGAAATTACTTGATTGATAGTTAATGTGATTATTGCAACAACGTAAGGAACTCAGAACTGAGTTCCTGAGTAATGATGATATAGATGGCTTAATAATAGTTTTATACCAGTTGATTAGGATTAAGCTAATGTGTGGATGAATCTTGCGCACGCACACAAGAACAATTATTGACTTTTCATCGACGTGGCTGCTTTGTTAAGGAAAACTGTATGTAGGGTTTACAGGCTCTTACTGTACATCTAACCCAAGGAGAGAGAAAACCTATTCCTTACAATTATGGAAACCTCAGCCAGAAAATTGGTAATGCCAGAAACCTGGAAACACCAGAAAATTGGGAACACGTGAAATTGATTGATTGTCAGCAAATACCGACGAATATTTATCAGATATTTATTACCGCAAAAGACCCGACAGCCCGTCCTCTCGAGCGTTGACAGCGTCACTAAACTGTCCGTCCACCCCAACCACTTGGGCTGGACGGTAGAGCGACGCGAACGATCATTAGCGATCATTATGCATCAATACATCACTATGCTCTTATCCGTCGACAGATCTTGAAGCTCTAAATATTAATTACAGTACATGGGTATGTACATCTCGGTGTATATATATACCGAAAGATATAATCTGCATCTCACTGTAAATATACACACAGAGCTTAATTGATTCCTCAGTTATGTTTGGGGTTAAAATATACTTTGCGGTTATACTCAAGTGATGGCGGCCTCTGTATTGAACCTTAACACTTAGTCTAGTCTATATGATACAGTTTGTAAATTATGACATTCCTATATATATATATATATATATATATATATATATATATATATATATATATATATATATATATATATATATATATATATATATCAGAACTTGAACATGATTATCCTCACAATAATCGGACCATAATTTGTTTCACTCATACATGTACAGTTTGTAAATAAGAAATATTTACACTAACTGTAAATTGTCAGTGACATTATACCCCAAACTAAACATAATGTATAAATATTTAAAATATAATAATCAGATTTTTTCATTAACAAGCTTAAGTATACACAGCATTACAGCATCACAGAGACGTTAGAAAGAATTTGTTCAGTGTCAGCGTAGTTAATAAATGGAATGCACTAGGAAGTGATGTGGTGGAGGCTGACTCCATACACAGCTTCAAGTGTAGATATGATAGAGCCCAGTAGGCTCAGGAATCTGTACACCAGTTGATTGACAGTTGAGAGGCGGGACCAAAGAGCCAGAGCTCAATCCCCGCAAGCACAGTTAGGTGAGTACAGCAATGTGCTGCTATCCTAATATGAAAGATTACACAGTGTAGATCAAAAACTAGCTATAAGTTTATCTAATATCCCTATCTCACAGGATGAATAATAATCACAACATGTAAAACGTTTAACTCATGCAGACGTTTAACTCATGACATATCCTCATACATTAAACAAATAAATAGAGTATAATTTCCTCTAATAATTTGCAATTTTTTTATAAATTCTCGAGAAAATGTGCGGTTTGATCTACCGCCCACAATATGGGTATGGGGTGCATAATAAATGAACTAAACTAACTAAACTTTAAGACTTCATTTGGTGAGGTCGCTAATATCTGCATAATATGGTTTAAAATTTTGCATATTAAGTATGGGTTCCATAAATGTTACGGATATACCCGTGTATTGTATAGTATGTTAATTAGTTCTGAAATTGTGCAACCAACACTTCAATTGTATCGTTAGAAACTTTGGCTTTATCTGTGCTTATACCATTAGGACATTTATATGTTGTTTGTTGTTTAAGATTCGCTACCTGGAACAAAAAGTTCCAAGTAGCACGGGCTATGGTGAGCCCGTAGTGGACTTTTTTGGCATTTATAGTAACTACCAACTATTATCAGCATTTCTTTTTTTTTCAGAAAGTTTGCAATTGTCGCCGAGTGTGGTGTTGATGCTGGTGTTGGTGGGGATTCAAGGCTAGAGCAACCAGCGTTCAGCATCTCAGCATTTGCAATGGAAGGTTGTCCTCAAGACTCCCGGAAGACTCCTCGTAGCAAGGTTTAAAGCAGGCGATGAGTCACAATAACGTGGCTAAAGTATGTTGACCAGACCACACACTAGAAGGTGAAGGGACGACGACGTTTCGGTCCGTCCTGGACCATTCTCAAATCGACTTGAGAATGGTCCAGGACGGACCGAAACGTCGTCGTCCCTTCACCTTCTAGTGTGTGGTCTGGTCAACAGGTGTAAAGCATAAAGCAGGTGCTTATAGTGACAAGCTAAGAGGGGCGAAGGTACGTCTGGCTGTACCTTCTGCGGGTTTGTGTAAGTTGCACCATGAAAACATTATAGTGACTCGTGTTGTTCTGGTGCCTTAGGAGCGGTGAGGGTGGTAAGTGAACCCTGGCGTAGATACGCTACAGTTGGCGGTGCACTGGCGTAGATAGACTTGGCGTCGTAGATAGATTTGGCGATGCACTGCCGTAGATACATTTACTGGTGCACTCTGACGTAGAAGCGCGTGTGGCGAGGGTGACTGCGTTCGAAGAAGTAAAACGTTGTAAGGGTAAGAAACGCGAATGAGGGTCCGATCAGTGGCACGAGAAGACAAGTAACTGCCAGAAAGTAAAGGAACATTTTTATCCTTGTTGGAACTGAGAGGAAAGTGAGGCTTCCTCTCAGCTTGCGTGGTACTTGTAAAATATATGTGTAATATACTTTAGCAGTAAGCTGTGGTGTGTTTTGGTATGTAAATCAATTAGAATAATGTTTAGTGCTTTACTGTGTTACATGTACATAATTAGTACAGACTTTCTCATCAGACGATTTAAACTATTTTCCGTCCATGAGGCAAAATCTTGCCCACATTTTATGCCTTCTAATATTTACTTGTTCACGGGTATAGATAAAGCAAAAGTCCAAAAGTCTGATCCTGCCTTCACAAAACACTGCTGTAGTAATGAATTATTCACTTATACCTGTATCTAAAGTACAGATATATTGTTTATTTAAATTAACTGGGTACTACAGTATGGTCAACGACCCGGATATAAGTAGACCAGTTATAAATAGAACAAAGCTGCCGTAAGCATTATCATTATTATTATTATTATTATTATTATTATTTTATTATTATTATTATTATTATCGTAGTCATAATATGGCGAAGGCGAAATCTGTCTCGAAGGAGTTCCATCAAGACAATACTTTGTGAGAAGAATGCGCTTGTAAACATATAATTTCTCAAATTTCCTGTGACCTTCAAAACCTTGCAAAAACTGGTTACCGGGGACACGCGGTTCCATGGGTTTATAACTCACTGGATGACAGTGTGTTCTGTTTTCTGTTCTACAGTGTGGCTTGGTGAGCTTGAAACCATTGCTTTTTGTTCATGTTACATCTGACCTTTAAAAGAAGTGATCTGTGTCAATATCCTCCTAACTGTTCAGTATTGTCAAAGTTTCGATGAGATCAGCCCTGTCATGTCTGGTTTGCAGTGTTGTTAGACCTGTGGCCCTCAATCGTTCCTGGTATGAGAGTCGACTTAGTTCAGGAATGATTTTTTGTCGCCTGGTGTTGAACTTTATCCAATACTATAAATAATATCATTTTAGGAGAGTGGGTTGCGATAAGCCTTCTTATCTTGAGATGATTTCGGGGCTTTTAGTGTCCCCGCGGCCCGGTCCTCGACCAGGCCTCCACCCCCAGGAAGCAGCCAGTGACAGCTGACTAACACCCAGGTATCTATTTTACTGCTAGGTAACAGGGGCATCAGGGTTAAAGAAACTCTGCCCATTGTTTCTCGCCGGCGCCTGGGATCGAACCCAGGACCACAGGATCACAAGTCCCGCGTGCTGTCCGCTCAGCCGACCGGCACCAGCCTAATGCGAATTCAGATTTTCCCCTCGTGTGTCACTAAGCGTAAGTGGACAGAAATAATATAAAAGAACAACATAGCTTTACAAAGTGGTATGATCTATTTAATAAGGGAAGAAGACAGCACAATAGCATGAATATACAGAGCAATAAAAATCACATTCGCCCCTGACATCTTAAATATCAAAACGGCCTTGATATATCACGGAAGGGAAAAATGTGTTCATTACCCCCCACCCACCACAGCAATTACAAACCTGGCAGGCCACCAGCCACGCCCCTCACTAACTCATGCTGCAGAAAGAATCACTTCGCCCATTTTGATGAAGACAAAAATCTTGACGCCCCTCCCTTCAACATCAGCAGTATGACCTTTTCTCTCCACACACTGTGCTTCCACCACACACAGTTCCTGCAGAAAGTGACGGATCATCATTGTATGTGTGTGTATATATATACAGTATATATACACACACACACACACACAAGAGTTCTTACATTCTTGTACAACCACTAGCATGCTTAGCTTTTCGGGCAAGTCTTTAATCATATGTTCCCCAGAATAGGACCCCATCAAATTGTTTAACATCCAGGTACCCATTTTACTGTTGAACAAACAAGAGGCTACAGTTAAGGCTTGACGCCCAGCAGATCCTCCCCGGCCAGGATATGAACCCAGGACAAAGCGCTCGCGAAACACCAGACAAGTGTCTTAACCATTACACCACGGGGACTGCTTATGACAAAAGCACTACTGTATATGACAAAAATGGTTTGCCCTAAGATGGAACTATGCAATACTCTATTTGTCAATTTTTTCAACTTATATTTATTTCCATTTAGGATGACTCTTTTGTTTTAACCATTTTTTATCCATTCTAGTATTTTGCTATACATATATATATGTGCTCGTAATTTCCTCGTCAGTCTTTCCATGTGATACCTTATAAAAGCTTTAGGGAATTTCATGTATACTAAGTCTACTGGAGGTCCTTCATCTGAATAACTGGTTACCATCTCTATAAATGTGAGCAGGTTATTAAGGCAGGATATATTTTTAACAAAATCATGTTGTGTTGATTTTACTTGATTGTGAGATACTTGGTTGTTGTTGTATATATTAATTGCGCTTAAAGTGGCCAATACCAAGTGGAAGATCTGATCTGATGTGACACTTGCAGGCAACTGTTTATAGCTGTGTAAATCCTCTTCAACAATTATGCATGCTTATATCATTACATTTTCTTGCAACTTGGAACAGAACCTGAATAGTAAGAAGAATACGGTGGCAAAATTGGGGACACGTGATCAAAGGTTATGTTTATTATTAAATTGCAACTTTCTATTACCAATAATGTTTTTTCTCTCATTTAGAAATTAAGTTTATACTTTTTAACTGATTATTATATTCAAGTTTCTGAATCTATGTACAGCATTTTCTAATGACTTAAGAAAATGGGGAAGCTTCACAGAGTAAATAAAACAAAATCAATCCCAACTATTCTACCAAAAGAATATACTGTTAATCTGTTTAGGAATTTGATTTTGTCATACACGGTACATTCAAATAAAATAAGATCTTTAATATAAAGAATTATGTATTTAACATTTTATATACAGTATATAAAATTTTGTATAAAAAATCATGGGTATAAAACCTAACCTAAAATGACTAGTTGCACTATATATATTACCATATTTATCCTATGCTTGACATACCTTAATTTGTGTGTACAGTAGCTAAATACTGTATAGGCAAACATATAAAATCCTCTAGGACTAAATGCACTTGGTGATATGAAAATACGGTAAATACCAACTGCATTAGCGAGTGTTCGTTACGGAAGTTAGGTATCTAATTATACTTAATATATAAGCTTCAATACGATCTCAAGCATTAAAGCTTGCAGTTTTAAGGTTACCTCATACAGATCAGCTCCTTTAACTGTGCAGTACAGTTGACAGAAAAGTACTTAAGTATTCACTCTCGTAAAACAAGCAAGACTCGAATAAAAGTTTCCTTTTTTCACTAATAGCAATTACTGCACCAAAAGTATACTTCATTTTGAAAACTTTCAAGTTATAATAATAGCCTTATAAGAATCTGACCAAACTACTTCCAGTTTCTATAATTTTATAAAATTAATAAAAAATACTTCACTCAAACACATTAATTTATAAGCTATTCTACCCAAAACTGAGTTATCACTGGTCTTTAGTAAATAGTTTACCAGACCAGTACAATATATTAATCTGCCATTAGAATAAGCCAATATAAATTTTTAACACTATACAGTGCAAGAAACTGAACCCGAGTTTCACTCTTCTGTGGATCCTAAAACAACAAAATAGTTATACACTACAGTACAGGCAATGAGTCACAATAACGAGACTGAAGTATGTTGACCAGACCACACACTAGAAAGTAACATCCACTACGGGCTCACCATAGCCCGTGTTACTTGGAACTTCTTGTTCCAGGTAGCGAATCTTTAACAACAACAACAACACTAGAAAGTGAAGGGACGACGACGTTTTGGTCCGTCCTGGACCATTTTCAAGTCGATTGTGATCACATCATATCACTGTCTCACAATCGACTTGAGAATGGTCCAGGATGGACCGAAACGTCGTAGTCCCTTCACTTTGTAGTGTGTGGTCTGGTCAACACTACAGTACAGTACAGTAACTGATGTACAGTACATCATTCAAGTCATAACCAAGTATTATGTACCATCAGATCAATAAGTCCACTACAGGATCACCATAGCCCGTGCTACTTGAACTTTTGTTCCGAGTAGCTGAATCTAAAACAACAACAAAAACTCAGATCAATAACTTGTGTTAATCTCATACAATGAAAAATAAAATACATTTGTACACCATGATATGATGAATTAAAATGCTTACATATACTGAAAACAAATAGAAAATTTGGTGCCTTCTTTGTTAATCTGTAGCACTCTTTCTTTTTTTATGTTAGCCTGAATATAATTATTTACACAGTAGTATATAGAGCTTTGTAAACAAAATGTCTAATATTTAACTAGATACCCAACCCCTTGAAATAGTTAACAAATAACTGAACAATGCATAATAAATCAAGACACACTTTTACCATTTAAATAACTTCAATTAAAAATTATATATATAACTGTATTTTCTACCCCAATTAACCATTAGACAACAGCTTGTCATATAATGTATTTTGGTTAATCTTGGGTGTATTTGGCTTATGTGATGTTTTTCACTATTCAAATTTAAGGAAATTGGATTTTGCTTATAAATCTCAATAATTACCAAGATTTGACATCTCCTTGGCTATTATTACTTAATATGTGGAGAATTTGTTACTGCATATCTTGAGAATATTGAAAATACACAAAACCAATAGATAATGTATCCTATACATTATTATGCATTGATTCCAACAACACACACCTAATTTATTGATGTCACATGCCCTTCAGTCATTTTTTTTACTGTTAGAAATATGTTCAATTACCAAAACCACTTATTTTTACATATTACTGTATCTAATTTTGTATGCATATATCACTTGCGTACAAATATAGATATATTTGGAGTGAGGATTCT
>WNGS01039543.1:7626604-7640994 GCA_020271785.1 Procambarus virginalis | reverse complement strand
GTTACACGAGACAGTCTACCTCTGGGCGTTACACTAAACTTTCTCTGAAATCTCATGCTCATCAATGGCTCTTAGCCATTTTTTTTAATTTTTTCGCCCTCTATTTTGAGTACATGGCATTTGCCAGTTGCATTAGCATATATTTGATCATGCAAATACATAAGTATTATATTTATTAAGAAAATCAAATTGAAATTTGAAAATTACTGTTATTTATCGGGAGAAGATCTATTGGCCAGTGCTTCATTTGGCGGGAATTAGTAGCTAGAGACCTCGGTAACCCAATTATGGGATTATTATTTTTATGCGTCAGAAGACTGTAGAGAGAGGTGAAATTCGCAACTATGCATGTGGGAGGTGCGTATAGCATCGATATCCTTGCGTGAGACCGGGGCCAGATTCACGAAGCAGTTACGCAAGTACTTACGAACCTGTACATCTTTCCTCAATTTTTGACGGCTTTGGTTACATTTATTAAAAGTTTACAAGCTGAAAACTTGCCAATCAACTGTTGTTATTGTTATAAACAGCCTTCTGGTGCATCGGAACTCCTTAACTGTTTAATAATTGTAAAAAAAGCCGCAAAGATTGAGAAAAGATGTACAGGTTCGTGAGTGCTTGCGTAAATGTGTTTCGTGAATCTGGGCCCAGGTCAGTTACGCAACAGCGCATGAGGGACGCGCGTAGCAGTGAGTGATATCCTTGCGTGAGACCAGCTCAGTTACGAAATAACGCACGTGAGAGGTGCGTATAGCAGTGATATCGTTGCGTGAGAGCAGGTCGTGGGCAGAGCTGTGGCGTCCCGCCCAGTGTTCGGCAACACCATATTCTCTGTGTTTACCGTACGACTCCAGATTTACTGTCCCCCCCCCTCACCACACACACACACACACACACACCACACACACCACAAACACACAAACACACACACACACACACACACCACACCACACAACACCCACACACACCACACACACACACACACACACACACACACACACCACACACACACACACACACATACACCAACACACCACACACACACACACACACCCCACACACACACACCACACACACCACACATACACAACACACACACCAACACACACACACCACACACCACACACCACACAACACACACACAACACACACACACACACCCACTAAGAACAAGGGGAAACTAAAACCGCAGTTTAAAGAGAGACGCAAGATTATATTTGCTTAAATATATTAACTTTACTATGTTTAACAAATGTAGCCATTCAAGTGGCTGCCTTAATCTATGGTGATGTTAATTATAGAACAAAACTCTATAATTAGGGTTAATATTATGCTCCTCTGTACTACACTGAGAATGAGTTAGTGCTTTAAAATGACCAGTAATTCCATCTATCATCATACTATCATGCAAGAGGAGCCCCACATCTATGGATCATCCAATAAAATCAGCAGACTTCTAGATGTTACTACTGCTCGGCTTAGACTCGGTTACAAGTATCTCTGGGAATTCTCATTATCTGCCGATGTAGACCTGACCAAATGTAAACTGTGTCAACAAAATTATTCGCACACCCTCCGTCACTATGTGATGGAGTGCGAAAAGATACGTGAATTTAGAGACAATTCTATAACCAATGTTCCAGCGATGTGTAAATATTTCATTCAAAATGATCTGCTACCAGAAATTTTAGCCAAATATCCCCAGTTTGCTAACTGTAGGTAGTAACTGAGTGATTGTAACCTATCCACCGCTACCCACAGGATGGGGGCGGTGTGCAGGACAAACATATAAATTGTGACACTAGCTCTCCACATATGTCAGTTGCTTAATTTAGAACCTGTACTTGAGGTCGATCTCGAACCCATTGTTGATGTGACGACTTATATTGAATTTTGTAACTAGCTCATCAAGATTGTAACTTGCTTAGCTAAATGAATTGTGGGGTTCAGTCCCTGAGCCCATTATGTGCCTCTGTAACCCTTTCCACTACCGCCCACAAGATGGGTATGGGTGCATAATAAATGAACTAAAACTAACTTAAAATGAGATTTATGCTGATATATACAGGCTACTGTGTTATCACGTCTGATTCAAAACACTCTAATATTTATATACAATATTATATATATATAATATATATATATATATATAAAATATTATATATATATATCTATATGTATATGTGTATATGTGTGAGTGTGGCCTCGAGCCACACTCCACACCTCAACCCACGGACATGTCTCTCACGAGGACATTACGGGCTCACCATAGCCCGTGCTACATGTAAATTGTGTCCCAGTAGCTGAATCTAAAACAACAACAGGACGAGGATAATAAACTCAGCCATTATGCTGACCCAGAAGCTATAAACTCACTCCTGTGAACGTAATGGCCGAGTCTAAGCTGTCCCTCACACACACACACACAAACTAATAATCTACAAACACATAGATACAGATATTTCCTCGAGGTTAACTGTCACTAAAGTGGTTCTTTGACCTTGTGTCACAGAGACACACAGCGGCCTTGACCTCTACACCAGAGGTCATCACAGTGACCTCTCACGGACGACACTCTGTCTCCACAGAAAGATTAAAATAATATAAAAGAAGTCAGAGAAGAAGAGTTTGCCTAAGAATGCTAACAAAAGAGCTGTTCTAAGGCATCTGATAACAAGAACTATCCTAAGACGTCTGACAATAAGAGTTAACTTAAAAAGTCTTGACCACAGGACCGATCTAACAAACCTAACAGAATTTAATATGAAAATCTGACGATATATATACATATATAAACTGGGAATCTGAATTCAATAATTAACATGACATTCATCAACTGACATATGCAGAAGATGAGTCACAATAACGTAGCTGAAGAATGTTGAAGATCAACTGACATCTTCCTCCCCGGTGGAGGCGGAGACAAATGGGCAAAAGGCTTCTTTCACCCTGATGTCCCTGTTACCTAGCAGTAAATTGGTACCTGGGAGTTAGACAGCTGCTACGGGTTGCTTCCTGGGGATGTGTAACAAAAAAGAGGCCTGGTCGAGGACCGGGCCGCGGGGACGTTAAAGCCCTGAAATCATCTCAAGATAACCTCAAGATTCCTCGCCAATACCTTAAGCCTCTACAACACACACTCTGTCCTCTTCTCACTAAACAAATAACTCTCAAAAGATTAAACAATCTACGGCTCATAAATGGCATACTCCAAACAATTACCAAGAAACATCGCTATGTGCTAACGGGTGTACAAGAATTATTTATATATGTAAGAACTTACATATAAAGAGAGTTCCTCTTAAAGAGTTCCTTGAGATAAATACTGACCTATAAAACGGAATCACGCTGAGGTGTGATGCAATTATATTAACATTCACTTTCATTTGTAAATGTGTTCAGCGTATCTCTCGCTCACTCCTATATTTAATATCTACTGCTAATCTAGCTATCAGGAAATCACATCAAATATAATCAATGTTGACCAGACCACACACACTAGAAGGTGAAGGGACGACAATGTTTCAGCCCGTCCTGGACCATTCTCAAGTCGATTGTCTTGAAAATGGTCCAGGACGGACCGAAACGTCGTCGTCCATTATCTTCTAGTGTGTGTCTTCTGGTCAACATAATTTAGCCACGTTATTGGGACTCATCGCCTGCATAATCAATGTAATGCATATCTTCATATCTGATAACAACTACGTGTGTGTCTCGCGAGCAGATTGATCCAGGAACAAGACTGACTGAGAAATTACATCTTTCCTTATCACTCATTGTGTTGTGAGTGCGTTTGGACGGGCGAGGCGGCGGTGACGCAATATCTGCATTATTCGTGACTTTCCGGGTAATTACCAAGTCTGGGGTGGACCACGGACTCCACGGCAGACACTAACAGCTCACCGTGACCTTCACTTACCGCCCCTGATGCACGAAATGCTCACAATAGTTTATACAAGGGGAATATTTTGGTCATAATCTCACAGTCGCATGTTGCAAGCATCACAGATACCCAAGGCTGGTCAAACATTGGCCCCACGCTCCGGGTGGGCCAATATCTACCTCCTTGTTCAATCGTAATCTTTTACTCTGGTCAAATAATGAACGGTCTCCATTTATCAACCTACAATATCATCCTGATTATATTTATTATTTAGTGTTTTCATTAGGACGACGAGGACGTGTTGAGCCAGGACGCTACAGCAGACGGGACGGACCACAGCACGCGTTACTCCAGCTAATCTTGAATTATTGTAACAAATGAGGAAAGATCTTGTACTCTCACGCTATAAACACCACGACAGTTGCTGGCCCGTAGCGCTAGCCTAGTACACGCCTAGGAACACACACACACACACACACGCACACACACACACACACACACACACACACACACACACACACACACACACACACACACACACACACACACACACACACACACACACACACCCTAAACCGAGGATCACCCTAAACGGTGCCAAACAGATGGAAGAAGTGCTAAGGAATGCTAGAAAATTGCAAAGTGATGAGGTTGGGAAGGGTGGTCGTTAAGACGAGATCTTTCAAAAGAAGACAGAGAGAAGCTGAAACTGAACCTTGCCGAGGCAAAACGTTTAAATGAGAACAGGAATGAGAAGAAATCAATTCTTTTTTCTACAAAGTGTTAGGGGTAGGCAAACCAGTAAAGTGGTACATAAAGGCAAACCAATAAAATCAATAGAGAGAGGAGGAGTGAAGAATAAGGAGAGGGGGAACAAGTTCCTGAAGATTGCATACGCAACATAGATGGAGTAAGGTCAAAGATACTGGAGTTAAGTGATATAATACAGCTGCAGACACCAGACATTGTTGCACTCACAGAGACAAAACTTGAAGATGTTATTTTAAACGAGGTCATATTCCCAAGGGGCTACTCATTTGGAGACGGGACAGAAAAATTAGGAAAGGCGGTGGCGTTGCTGTGCTGGTAAAAGAACACCTAAAGGTGAAGGAAATAATGACTGCCAATCCACAAGAAGTTGACATAATAGCACTAGAGATCTGCCATGAGGATGATAAACTAATGATAATAAACGCATATAGTCCACCGCCAAGTAGCACATGGTCAAAGGAGGAGCTAGATAGTAAACGAGAAGGTCTTATAACAATAATGAGAGAGATTATAGCGAGAGCGGATAACGATAGATCACGACTGTTGATAGTAGGTGACTTCAACTTGAAATCCATAGACTGGGAAGCATATGAAGCTAAAACAGAAGATTTTTGGACCTGTAGATTTGTAGACCTCATCCTGGAAACATTCTTGTATCAACATGTTAAACAAGCTACGAGGATGAGGGAAGGGGACGTTCCCTCCATGCTAGATTTGATATTTACCAGGAAGGAGGAAGAGATATTTGACATTCAGTACCTTCCTCCCTTGGGTAAAAGTGACCATGTCTTTTTGGGAATAAAGTATGCAATGCGTTATAAGCTGGAAGAAATAAAGAGGTTGAAGCAGTTGAGAAACCAGACTTCAGGAGAGGACATTATGGTGACCTTAGAAATTTTTTTAGTGAGTATAATTGGACAGACTTGATGCTAGGCAAGGAAGTGAATGAGATGTATGTCAAGTTTTGTGAATATATGATAAAGGCACAAAAAAATTTATACCAAAACAGAGATGCAGAACTAAAACAGGATTGGTTCAATAGAAATTGCGAGAGGGCTAGAGACCAAAAGACACAAATTGGAACCAATACAGGAAGAGCCGAACCCCCAAACATACCAGCGATACAAAGATGCGAGAAACAACTACACGGCAGTGAGGAGAGAGGCAGAAAGAAATTTTGAAAAAGGGATTGCAGACAAATGTAAAACAGAACCAGGTCTATTCTATAAATTCATAAACAACAAATTGCAGGTAAAGGATAATATTCAGAGGTTGAAAATGGGAAATAGATTCACGGAAGATGAAAAGGAAATGTGTGAAACACTAAACGAAAAGTTCCAAAGTGTGTTTGTACAAAATGAAATCTTTAGGGAACCAGACACAATAAGAATTCCAGAGAACAACATAGAGCACATAGAGGTGTCTAGAGACGAAGTGGAAAAAATGCTAAAGGAGCTAGGTAAGAACAAAGCAGTTGGTCCGGATGGAGTTTCACCATGGTTCTGAGAGAATGTGCACCTGAGCTCAGCATTCCACTTCAACTGATTTTTCAGGCATCCCTGTGTACAGGAGCTGTAGCTGATGTGTGGAAAAAGGCTAACATAGTTCCAATCTACAAAAGTGGAAACAGGGAAGACCCCCTTAATTATAGACCTGTATCATTGACAAGTGTAATAGTCAAAATATTGGAAAAAATAATTAAAACTAAATGGGTAGAACACCTGGAGGAAAACGATATAATATCAGACAGACAGTATGGTTTTCGATCTGGAAGATCCTGTGTAACGAACTTGCTCAGTTTTATGATCGAGCCACAGAGATTTTACAAGAAAGAGATGGTTGGGTTGACTGCATCTATCTGGACCTAAAAAAGGCTTTCGACAGAGTTCCCCATAAGAGGTTGTTCTGGAAACTGGAACATATTGGAGGAGTGACAGGTAAGCTACTAACATGGATGAAAAATTTCCTAACTGACAGAAAAATGAGGGCCACGATCAGAGGCAAGGTATCGGATTGGAGGAATGTCACGAGTGGAGTACCTCAGGGTTCAGTTCTTGCACCGGTAATGTTCATTGTCTACATAAACGATCTACCAGTGGGAATACAGAATTACATGAACATGTTTGCTGATGATGCTAAGATAATAGGGAAGATAAGAAACCTAGATGATTGTCATGCCCTTCAAGAAGACCTGGACAAAATAAGTATTTGGAGCAACACTTGGCAAATGGAATTTAATGTGAATAAATGCCATGTTATGGAATGTGGAATTGGAGAACATAGACCCCACACAACCTATAAATTATGTGAGAAATCTTTAAAGAATTCTGATAAAGAAAAGGATCTAGGGGTGGTTTTAGATAGAAAACTGTCACCTGAGGACCACATTAAGAACATTGTGCGAGGAGCCTATGCTACACTTTCTAACTTCAGAATTGCTTTTAAATACATGGATGGAGAAATACTAAAGAAATTGTTCACGACTTTTATTAGACCAAAGCTGGAATATGCAGCGGTTGTATGGTGCCCATATCTTAAGAAGCACATCAACAAACTGGAAAAGGTACAACGACATGCCACTAAGTGGCTCCCAGAACTGAAGGACAAGAGCTATGAGGAGAGATTAAAGGCATTAAACATGCAAAAACTAGAAGATAGAAGAAAAAGAGGTGATATGATCACTACATTCAAAATAGTAACAGGAATCGATAAAATTGATAGGGAAGAATTCCTGAGACCTGGAACTTCAAGAACAAGAGGTCATAGATTTAAACTAACGAAACAAAGCTGCCGGAGAAATATACGAAAATTCAGTTTTGTAAACAGAGTGGTAGACGGTTGGAACAAGTTAAGTGAGAAGGTGGTGGAGGCCAAGACCGTCAGTAGTTTCAAAGCGTTATATGACAAAGAGTGCTGGGAAGACGGGACACCACGAGCGTAGCTCTCATCCTGTAACTACACTTAGGTAATTACACTTAGGTAATTACACAACACACACACACACACACACACACACACACACACACACACACACACAAACACACACACACACACAACAGTTGAGGATACACATTCTCTGATTGAATTAGTGGAACTCATCCTGTGTCCATTGTAGATGATCATGTCAGTCCTGTTAAGAGATAGAGAGCCTTGTAGGCCATGTTAGCTTACTGCACTACTGTTGCATAGCCTTTAGTAACCTTGGCTTCAGTCTCAGTCTCTCTAGTCCTCCTTTCCGAAGTTGGTAAGGCTTTCTTCCATAGCCATCTTTCCCAATTGCCATTTAACCCACATGACCGTTATAGAATTTTAGATTTTTTGTCAACCCATTATTTAAGGCCTCATGCCATGTCAACTGTTTAAATGGACTCGGAAAGGCTTTTGAATCTTTAAGAGTAAACTTTGTGGTTACTTTGGGAAGTATTGTCCCCGTTGAAGCGGTGTAGAACGTCACCCAATCCTGACCATCATAATCCTGTCTTGCGGACTAGCAGTCAACTTAATTTAGGGAGTTTTCAAGTGGCCTGTTCAGAAATGAGTTTTTCATATTTACTAAAATATGATAAAATATTTCAGCAATTATTTCTGGTGTATTTATATATGTTTCTGGGAGGGGCATTTATTATATTCAACATGTGATCTTTAAATGTGTAAGATGATGTATTAATATTGTACAAATTTAACGTTTCCTCAGGTCGGAGCAGTGTCCACCACTGGGGCATGGTGAATCCATCTTGAAGATTTGTCTTGCCCATCACATCACTTCCTTAATGACTAATGGTTTGTTCAAAATATTGTACTACTTCCAAGTAATCCCACTTAATTGCTCATTAATGCAAGAACCTGCTGAAATCTGGTTATTATCTGGTGCAGTGTGGGGGTAAGATTGACATTCTACAACTGAGTAGCAGAGAACTTTCAGAATGTTCCTATCAAGTCATATTGGTGCTAAGAGAGACAGTGGAAGGTTTGTGGGATGGGTTCCAGCTTATGGGTTGCTCCTTACTTGTTGATGACGAAGATAATTGAGTCAGCATTCCCATCTGGAAACCATTGCCCTCAGTTATGGCAGTTTCTCTGTTTACATAAGGATAAGGCTTAGATCTTATGCTGTTCTTCCTTCTATCTCGGGCATCTGGTGTGGATTCTAGCTCTGCTCTGAGGTCATTGCTTTCCACTGGGGTCTCTGGACTGGGAGTGAGTCCGAGGAGGGTCCATGAGTGCCTTTCATCCCAGCTTAGTCTATGGTGTCTTCTGCAGGGCTTTTTCCAGTTCACACAGGTTCATATGTTTCCCTTGTCGAGGTTCGAGCTTGATTTCTTGACTACTACTCCTTTGGATCGTAATTTTTTTTTATTATTAGGCCCCGTCTTTGTTGGGTCATGCTTTTGGGCATCGGGTCAGGAGCTTCATGCTCTCTTTTGGAAGCATGAGGTTTTGTTGCATTTGTTCTGGTGAGCAGTTTTTTTTGTCTGCAACATTCTCCTTTTCTGGCCAGAAATGAAATGGCTGGCTTCTAGAGGGGTCTTTGGTTGGTGCCTTTTTGTTTGTCCTGCTGGGGTGATTTTTTTTTGTTATGTATTGGTTGCTGCTGCCGTGTCATTATTTACATGCTGCTCAGTGTGTTGTGTTTTTCACCGATCAGGTGTCAATGTCTCATTGTTCCAAGGCCCACTTGTCTTAGGTCTTTCATGATGTTATCAAGTTTAGCCAGATTGTGGTCTACCTTTCGGACTAATGGTGTGCAGAAGTTTTCAGCATTGTCCGATGTCCTTGCTAATATAATATGTCTTGGGCGATTTTTGGGCTTGGGTTTTGGCAGCTCGTTTCCTTATTTATATGCTGGGGCCACACCAGGCTTGTGTGACTTTCGGTAGGATTACCTGTCACTGCATCTCTTCTTCCTCCCCACCTTCTTTGGGGGGTTCTTAAGTCTTCTGCTCTCCTCTTTCTCTGGTGAGTTTTAAGATTTTTTATTTCTGTGGTGAGATAACAACAGGGAGCCACTATGGAGCTCTCCTAGAAAACCAGTGTTGAATGTAATGAAATGTCTCTCATGGTGGGTTCTGAGTGGCTCCCTGGACTCTCCCTTTCCTTTTTCAGGTGTGCTGGTCTGCTCATAACTGAAGAGCTATACTGGGCAGTATGACAGCTTCTGGTGCTGCCACCGGCAGTGGCCATTTGCTACTAGAAGGTGAATGACCTAACTACTAGGTACTTCGTTTTCAGAGTTTAGATTTGCCTTGCTATTGTCTTGTTTTGCTCTACCCTTCTGGTGGCTTATTTATCTGTTAGGGTATCTGTAAATGGGCCAGGTTTTGATATCTGATCCCCAGCAGGCTTGTAATGACTCACAAGGGCCTGTTGTAGCTTGAGATGTGTGAAGCTAACCAGGTGGCTAGCAACCTTAGACCTACCAGAAAGAGGCATTTCATTACATTCAATTTGTATTTTTCTGCCTTAGGGAGACAAAATATGGATACAAAATATTGCAAAGTGGATTTAAAGGTTAATACTTGCTGCATACAGTGTATTACATTTTATTTGGCGAATGTAATTTTTGGGACAGTAACAGCTTGGCCGAGCTTGGCCTGAAGTGATATGGTACTTATAATGCTCAGGAAAATTGATAGGATGGGAAAAAAAAAAGAGAGGAACTATTATGATGCAAATGAAATATTGTAATATATGAACCAAATCTCTATTGTTTCAGGTCAGAATGTTAAATCTTCCATCCAACGTGGCCTTGCCTACATGGAGTCTCGTGTAAAAGGTTTTGGAGGAGCCGTAGCAGTGTCCTGTAAGGGAGAAGTTGGGAAACACTTCTCAACACCTCGTATGCCTTGGGCTTATGTGCAGGCAGGCAAACTTCACTATGGCATCCATCCTGGCCAGCACATCATTGAGGACCTATAACAGCAAAAAATGAACTTAAATAGCAAATTCTAAATAAATGATTTAACACTGAAAGGTTTATGGTAATTTGTATTTAAAAACTAATTCCTTTCTATGGCATTTTGTCTCTACTGCTTGTACTACTGAAGGTTAATCACACAGTAGTTAGCACTCCTAGTACAGCACCAATGTTATAAAAGCCTCAAACACTAACTAGACTTAACAAACTTCAAAACCTAACAAAACAAAAGACCTAACAAAATGTTCTGTATTATTTGGTCCCATGTCCTCTTAACCTACTTCTCATTATATTCTGAGAAAATGACAGTATTTTAGTAACTTTCAATAATACTGAAATAGTAATCATAGCAACTACAGTATTCCTGTAGAGTTCACAGTGTAAAACTGTGTTGAATGGACTCCCAACAGCACTGTCTTTTTTAGTAACACTCAAAAGCAATCCAAAGCTGTTTTGTATAGCTGCCAGCCTTGAAGTATTTCCTGGAAGGTGCTTCTCATTTCCACCATGTTTGGTTTGCAACTGTAATAGAACCGTGAATATGCTTCAGAAGAGTTTGACACCTTCCTGATGAGTTCATTGTACTGTAATTTACTAATTAGATCTTATGGAGCTGCATATTTTCTTATGGCTGTCTTGAAATCTAAGACAAGAGTTTAATGAAAGCCACTTTTCTGGTAGGGTATGTGAAGCTTTCCGGTGCTGACTTACTGATGACACCAAGTGTGTGTGTCGTGTCCAACCTCTTGAGACCCACTGACCTAGCGGGAGCCAGGACCAGACTGGCTCCTTCACCAAAGTGAGGACTTCATGGAGGACTATAAGAGATTTATCCAAAACTGAGGAAGCACAGTTCAAGTAAGTTTATTGAGGTAGTGAAATGCATCTAAAAAAGATAGAGTAGCTTAGGCTGTTTCTACCCTCGTGACGAGGAAGCCAACTTGAAGATATGTGGGCCTGCAGGCCACTCCAAGCAACAGCCTGTTGGACCAAGCTCTCACAAGTCAAGCCTGGCCTCGGGCCGGGCTTGGGTAGTAGAACTCCCAGAACCCCATCAAGCAGAAAGCAAAACAGGCTGCTGTTTGAAATAAATGAACAATGAGGAAACAAGGCAAATGACGGTATCTGTGGGTGAACTACCCCTAACCCAGTGTCATCCCGCCACCCCATCTTGTTCACAAGCCGTCACTATTGAATCCTCTCCCCCCCTATCCCCCCTCTTTTACCCTCAAATACGGGGAAGGAAACCAGGACAGGAATGACGAGTTACTGACGGCGTACCAGAAGAGGCCATTTCATTACATTTCAGTGGCTTATTTTTTTAAGGATTTCTCAGTAGCTCCTTGGTGCTGACTCAATGGTGCCTTGGATAGGAGAAAAGTTTTGTTGAAAAAGAATACAAGATTAGCAGAACCAGAAAGACGAAGGACTTACTCGTGTGAGAAGACAGAAGAGTTTCAAAGCACAGGGGATAGAAGTTTAAGAAGCTGTACACCAGATGGCCAAGTTTTACGCAGATATGTCGAGGCCATGTAACGCCCAATAACTAACTAGAGGGCCCTTATTTTATTGGCATGCCAAAACCCCGAGACTGGATATTGGACATAGCAAAGAATGACGTTAAAAGCTGCATGCTTACGAACAGCATGAGAGCGAGGATAGACAGCACACTAGCTAAAACAAAATACCTCTCAGATAACTTTGGGAGATCTGAGGCTTGGAGCATGGTAGTTACAGGCATTGGGTTAATTAAGCATTCACCCAAACCAAGCCCTAATAACTGAACAGTGGCACTAGCACACAATGGTGCACTCCTGGCCGAACAAGCTAGGGGCCGATGGTTAACTTAAGCAATATGCCAGGGCCAAGTTGTAATAATCGTACTAATTAATGAATTCACATATTTTAAATCTTATCGATCTTTATTTTTAATTAAAGGCAAGATACAGATTTTGTTGTACTCGTGCCCACTTATCCACTCATCCTTATCCCCAGTCACTCGGTGACGGTGAGTGGGGATGACGTACCTACTCATCTTCCCCACCCAGTGACTCATCCATCCATACACACCCACTTGCCCACTGATTAAAAGAGTGGATGAGTGTGATTGGGTGGGTGGATGAGTAGGTGCGTGCAACCACCCACTCATCCATCCGTCAACATGTCCACTCGCTCACTCACTCACTCATCCACCCATCCATCCACCAACTCACTCAGCCTGCTAAAATAGCTACAATACTTTGGTTATTGATGTCATATGTTTGTGGTGGTCCATGTTAGCGGATATTACTGTAACCATATCTCAGCCTCATCCATCACTGTCACCTGCCCCCCCTTCCATAACCCCCCCCCCACCCGTGGTGGGAGGGTTGAGGCGTTTAGTGGAGGGGGTTGGAGCACTTGATGGGTTGACTGCAACACCTCTATTTGCAATATCCATCCTCTCAACCACTTTGCACCATACTCACCCATATAATAATACTCATCCACCCCTACACTACCACTCATCCAGCCCACATTGCTACCCATCGTCAACCACTCACACTACCATCCATCTACTAATAGATTACCCGCACCTGTCAACACTAAATATCCCCCGCTAACCAGTAAGTGAACTACCATTGAGACATGACACTCCACACTACCTCCCACCCACTCATCACTCCAGGCTCTCCACACACATGCCAGTGTGCGTACAACCATCAATGTTACAATGTGCGTACATCAGTTACAATGTGCGTACATCAGTTACAATGTGCGTACCCGTGCCAATGTGCGTACCCGTGCGTGTCATCATTCAACGTAGACGATGGAAATAGCGGAGACAATAGTGGGCGGATCCTGGCCGACGGTTGTGCTGTTGCTTATAAGACCGCCCAACTTGCCTCCTGAGCCACTACAGACCTCCCCAGCCCCGCACTTCACATATACAAACTGTCAGGTCCCCCACACACCACCTTGCCAGACCTTAACGAACCTTAATACACCTTTTCAGTCCTTTTGCCAGATCTTTCTCTACAGTTCTCAAGACTCGGACAGCATTATTGATGACAAATCATACTCGGATGCAGAATATTGAGAGTATATTGACATCTTAGCCCCCTCCCTCACCACAAGACAGTCTTAGAGCTTAGAGCTCCAGCTTAGAGCAATGGTGAGAGTCTGAGGAGCTTAACAGTGGCTGTGTTTACGTTTACAGCTGAGACCAAGTGGTTAGCGTTGTGGCGGGTGACCTTAGTGATGGTGGGTTGTCTGAAGGCGTCGTCACCGCCTCCCCCGCCCCGTGCGAAGGAGGACCCTCATGTTCCCGGGGTACACCTGCGGGGGCTGAGTGTCACCATAGCCGCCCACGCCCCGGGTCTCGGCTTCAACTTCCATCACCAGCAGAAGGAAGCCTACCCTCGAACGCCAACCGCCCTCCAGGAACGTTCCCAGGGCCTCACGGACCTGGTGAAGACTTCTCCAAGACAAGCATATAAGAGGTGTGTAGAAGGCGAGTTTCCAAGGCAGGATGTATACGGCAAGGGGGAGACGGAGATGGCCAGGGAGGAGGAGGAGGAGGCCCCCAGGACTTGCCAGGGAGCGTACCTTAACCATCAGGATGTAGAGGACCCCAAGACGTGCCAGGGAACGTACTTCTACCAGCAGGAGGACCCACAGAAGCCTCTCTGGTACCTCACCAGCACCACTGCCGCCATATTGTTCCTCCAGGCCATCTTTATCATATTATTCACAGCCTTCGTCAGGTAACTACGTCATGGACAGAGTTCATGGGCTCTAGACTTGCTCTGTTATATTTATACATGCGGTAAAAGGAGGCGT
>WNGS01039543.1:7604907-7626579 GCA_020271785.1 Procambarus virginalis | reverse complement strand
TATGCCAATGTCAGTCGGCAACCACTTTCCAGAGTTCAGATTTGTATCTTAAATGGAGACAATAATAACAATAATAATAAACACACACAACACACACACACACACACACACACACAACACACACACACACACACACACACACACACACACACACACACACACCACACACACACACACACACACACACTGAGCGCCCCAATGAACCACAGAGATATTAGAAAGACCTTTTTTAGTGTCAGTGGTTGACAAATGGAATGCATTAGGAAGTGATGTGGTGGAGGCTGACTCAATACACAGTTTCAAGTGTAGATATGATAGAGCCCAATTGGCTCAGGAATCTGTACACCAGTTGATTGACGGTTGAGAGGCGGGACCAAAGAGCCAGAGCTCAACCCCCGCAAACACAAATAGGCGAGTACACAGACACACACACATACTCACACTCACTTAACACACCCAAAAGGGTCCGGGTTCGATCCCCGGCAGGGGCAGAAACAAATGGGCAGAATTTCTTTCACACTGATCCTCCTGTTCACCCAGAAGTAAATAGGTACCTATGAGTTTAGACAGCTGTTACGGGCTGCTTCCTGGAATGTGTGTGTGCGTGTGTAAGAGAAATATATGTAGAGGAAATAGATGACAATAAATTGGTTAGAAAGGGGGCTAATAGCTCGATTCTGCAGATACAAATAGTAAATATATACACACACGCGGTTCTTAGGTTATTAAGTCACATATATCAATAGAAACAAACTTACAATAGTAATGTTTGAACTTTGAGCGTGATACTGCACCTTGTGCTAATATTAAGTGAATTTATTCGTAATCCTTTTACGATAAATAGATTATTACTGGCTTTCTTCCTCACGTAACAATGAGGGGAGGAACACAAAGGTGTAGTAGTGAGGTGACCTTGGACCACAACACCAGCCTCAGGGTTGCTGCCTCTTAGTCAGTCATTATGGTGACTAAACACCCACCACACAAGTCCTGAGCAGTTACACAAGCACTTACGAACCTTTATGCTCACTAAACATCCACCACACAAGTCATGAGCAGTTACACAAGCACTTACGAACCTTTATGCTCACTAAACATCCAGCACACAAGTCCTGAACAGTTGCACAAGCACTTACGAACCTTTATGCTCACTAAACATCCACCACACAAGTCATGAGCAGTTACACAAGCACTTACGAACCTTTATGCTCACTAAACATCCACCACACAAGTCCTGAACAGTTGCACAAGCACTTACGAACCTTTATGCTCACTAAACATCCAGCACACAAGTCATGAGCAGTTACACAAGCACTTACGAATCTGTATATCTTTATCTTAATCTTTAGCGGCTTTGTTTACAATTATTAAACAGTTAATGAGCTCTGAAGCACCAGGAGGCTGCTTATAACAATAACAGCAGTTGATTGGAAAGTTTTCATGCTTGTAAACTGTTTAATAAATGTAACCAAAGCCGTCAAACATTGAGGAAAGATGTACACGTTCGTAAGTACTTGCGTAACTGCTTCGTGAATCTGACCCTTAGAAGATACAGATGGCATTGCTAGGCACCCTATGTTGTGAGGCCCTGCAGAGATAACACTTAAGTCTAAAGATACTATTTCCCTGTCTTGCCTCCTTAATGTGTGTTTTAAGGAAGGAGTCAAGAATTAATTATAAAACAAATTGTGCTTCAGCATTCGTTTTGTTCAGTTTATTCGACTAAAATTCAAGTGAATTAAAACACATTATTTGACCTAGATTCCATAGATAATTTCCTCCATATGCATTGCTTATATTATGTCGAAGTTTGTTGATTGTATATAAATTCCTATTGTTAGATTGTTATTAGTTTATTTAATTGTAACCAATAGCTTGTTGGTCTCAGTTTTGAGTCCCTCTTGACTCATTGTTAAGTATCCCGGATATATTTTTACCCCCCCCCTCATTGTCTCATCATTTGCCTGAAATAATGTTGACCAGAAATAATGTTGACCGATTGAAGAATGGTCCAGGACGGACCGAAACGTCGTCGTCCCTTCACCTTCTAGTGTGTGGTCTGGTCAACATACTTTAGCCACGTTATTGTGACTCTTCGTCTGCGCGTAAAATAATACGTATTTCATGAACAAATCCACAAGAGCCGTGACGAGGGTTCGAACCTATGTCCGAGAGGATCCCAGACACTGCCTTTGATTTGTTTCATTTGATGCATCACGCTATTGTGATTTCTGTGTGTAATGTATCTCATAATTGTATATTCGGCTAATAGTTCCGTTTTTAACTACAGTTATCAACGTTTGTGTTAGCGCAACAATATCTAGTGTTTGTGTGTACAATCTGTGTAGTCATACCGCTTATTCTAACTTACCTTACCTATGTGCACTAATATACATAAATTCTATTTTGTTTCTAAGATTCCTGCGTTTCTGTGCATTAAACCTTAAGGGTAGTATCTATCTATATAATATATATATATATATATATATATATATATATATATATATATATAATATAATATACACTCACCACATACACCTTCGTTCATGTGGTGTGTGTGTGAGTGACATGTGACTCTGTGAGTGACATGTATCTATGTGTTCCTCCAGGTACAGTAAGCTGGCGGACGCCGGCCACCAAGGCAACAATCAAGAACCTATTCTGGGCGGTAATATCTCCAATGATAATCCTGGAACACTCCTCCACAACCGTCAGTATCTCTGCCGGCATTTTTGTACTCCCAAGAGTTCAACCACTTGGGCTGGACGGTAGAGCGACGGTCTCGCTTCATGCAGGTCGGCGTTCAATCCCCCGACCGTCCAAGTGGTTGGGGCCACCATTCCTTTCTCCCCCGTCCCATCCCAAATCCTAATCCCTTCACAGTGCTTTATGGTCGTAATGGCTTGGCGCTTTCCCCTTAAAATTCCGTTCTCCCCTGACATAGTTCTCTCTAGAGGATTTCTCTCACTCGAAGGCAGGTAGCCAGTTCAGGTGTTACTTAAAGGAATAGGTAATGTTTTCCATTCACCTGGGCTCTAGAAGACTCGAACCGTGGCCCCCTCGCGTGTAAGGCTGAAGCTCACACAGTTCTACAGTTCCGTGTAACTAAAACTGGGATCCAGGATTCGAGTCTCCTAGAGCCTAGGTGACTGGAATGTTTATTTCTACGGAAGTGTGGATGACAATTTAATGTAATGTTAATGTTTAATGTTAGGCAGTGTATATATATATATATCTCTGTTCTTGATACTTTCCGCCTCTTGAGCTAAGATGTAATATTTTCCTTGCGATAAGCCATCTTCTGCCTTACGTTTCAGAGCTTCTAAACATGGAGATGGTAGTGCTGGCGGGCATAGGAATGAGGTTGGCGTTCCTGCGGGAGTTCTCCTACAGCAGCGTAGGTGGGTCCCTGCTGGTGGCGGCCATCACACTTCAGTGGGCCATACTGTGTCAGGGGGCCCTGGACGGCCAGGAGCTGGTCTACATTGACATTTATAGGTTAGTTCCTCTCACCCAGCTTTTAAATACGACAACTTCTACTCAAATGAACAAATACACAAGGGGCCGTGACGAGGGTTCGAACCTGCGTCCGAGAGGATCCCAGTCGCTGCCTTAATTGACTGCCTTAATTCTACTCAAAGCTTGAAATTTAGGTTTGAATGAGATGACCTCAAAATAAAGCAATAACTTATAATCCAGTAGTATTCTACTTGATTATAAGTTATTGTAGATCAGTATTCTACCACCTGAGCCAGGAGAAAGTATGTGTCTATATATATATATATATATATATATATATATATATATATATATATATATATATATATATATATATATATATATATATATATATAATATAATAATATATAATGTGTGTGTATTTTATCTTATTTTGGTTAGGTTAGGTTAGGTTAGGTTAGGTTAGTTTACTTTTAAGAGTTGAGATGACCAAAGGTGGCAGAAATTTGCCCAGGTATTAGATCTGGGCAAATGAATATACATAAGCATACAATAATTCCCACACATACAAATTGATGTATATTGATTTTACATATACATATTGCCAGCATGCTGAGAGGGTGTATGGCAAGTGTTTGTGTGGGCGTGAGCCACGGGGCGGTGTTGGGGGTCGCTTCTCCACTTCAACTGATCGTCCTAACTCTCCTCCACGTCCCACTCTACACCATCACCACTCACCTGGCCTCTAATGTCATCCAGGTCAGTACCGGCCGTGCTAGTAAACTCACCTGGCCTCCAGTGTCATCTTGTCACATTAAAGTTGCTTGTCTCATGACCATGCTTAATGCTTCTCTTATTGATGGCTTGTCTTCGGTGTGTGTGTGTGTGTGGTGGAGCAGGCGGTGGACCGCGGGGGTAGCGTTACTGTGCATATGTTCGGAGCGGTGTTTGGCGTGTCTGCTCGATGGGCGCTCCGAGCTCACACTTCGTCTTCCTTCACCACTCGCCTCGCCTCCTCTACGGCCACCCAGCTCACCGCCTGCATAGGTAGGTGCTGGTGTGTGTGTGTGTGTGTGTGTGTGTGTGTGTGTGTGTGTGTGTGTGTGTGTGTGTGTGTGTGTGTGTGTGTGTGTGTGTGTGTGTGTGTGTGTGTGTGTGTGCGCTCCAGGTGTGGTAGTGGTTGTGGTGCTTAACCTGGGAAGATGTAGTAGTGGTGGAGACGAGCATCACAGGTCGTCTCTCCTCACATCATGCTCGCTACAGCAGGAGTCCTGACCCCTACCACAGGTACCGTGGTGGTGGTGGTGTACCTGGGGGAGGTGTGGTCGTGGAGTACCATCGGCGACGACCACCACAGGGCTCTCCTCAACACCCTCCTGGCCACCCTAGCAGCCATCACCCTGGCCTTCCCTGCTTCAGCCATCGCTCACACACGCAGGAAGTTCTCACTGGTCAGAGGCAATGCTTATGTTTTACTTGTAATACAAATCATTTAATAATAGTGTGGTCAGAACGCGTAAATAACAAAGGTCTTCCTAGAATTTGAGTTATTTAATTTAAATGTTTAATTGTTGTAAGTATCGTTTTTTATATTGTAAAAACACGTTGTCATCATTACGATAACCCCACAAAAATGTTGTGTGTGTAACCTGTGGCGTTGACAGCGCCTCTTGGCGGCTTGAAGACTATGATGGTGTGTCATATTCTCTCTCGGTATACTCCCCTGCAGAGCGACATCCAGTGTGGGGTAGTGGGGGGCGCGGTGGCGGTGGGGGCGGTGGCCGACATGATGGTGGAGCCATACGGGGCACTGCTGCTGGGTGCTCTCGTCAGCGTCTCCTGCATCCTCACACGACGATGGCTCGCTGTGAGTACCAGCCTTGTCCTCCCCTATCAACGCTCCTTCACCTTCAAGCTAGGAGAACTACGGGCTCACCATAGCCCGTGCTGCTTGGAACTTTTTGTTCCAAGTAGCGAATCTTAAACAACAACAACCTTCAAGCTATATACTTGATTACATGCGTTCATGTAATCTTTCCAAAGGTATATGTATTTAGGAATAGTGTATTTGCATTTCATATCTATATTTATATAAAAAAAATGCCTCTCCGTTAAAGGCTGGAGGTCAGACGTTTGGGGCTAGCCACACCCAACGTTGCTGTATGATATATGGGTGGTAAGGAAATGTCATAGGCATGTCGGGAATGGTCCCATTGCTTCCTTTTAAGAAAGATGGGGTCTTATTGCCTCTTACGTACTTCTATGAAGTCTGAAATGATTTTTTTTTTTTCAGAGAGTTATTCGACAATTTTGTTACGTCGTGTTCTCACACGACGTAACCCAAAAGATCTTAACATTATTAAGTTGTTGCAACATTGCTTCTAAGTAACAATAGTAAAGATAAGTAGTGGTAATAACTTCTCACAGACATAATAACATTGGAGACAAATCCTCACTAATGTATTTGTGAAATTTCTGTAAGGAATTACACCAAGTCTTTCGCTCTCTCTCTTGAGTGCTTTCTCAAAGTCTATGCGGTAAAAAAAGACTTTGTGTAATTTTTTTACATAAATTTAACAAATTTATAAGTGTGGGTTTTTATCCAATAGTAAAATTAATACTTTAGTTACGTTGTGTGTTTTCTCTGTGTATATTACATGTTCTGAGAGAGAGAGAGAGAGAAATATGGGGGAAGAGGCAGGAAAGTAGAGGGGAAGAGAAAGAGAGATGTAAGTTGGGAGAGGTAGAGAGAGGGAGTTGGGGGGAGTGGTAGAAAGGGAGAGGGAGAGGAAGAAAGAGGGAGAGGAAGGGAGATAGAGAAAGAGAGAGAGAGAAAAAACACCTGAGAAAGACAGAGACCCGGGAACCACCGGGTCTACTATCACATAGTAAATAAATATAACATTTGTATTTTTACCTGTACAGTATATCTGTATATGTTTATACATTTTGCCAAGTATTTTTACATATATTTAGAATTAACTTTTATTTTCGTGTATGCATTTTTTCCACATATTTTTATAAATTTGTATGCGATATTTTGTATAGTATTCAGCCTCCAACACTGGACCAACAAAACTGTAACACTTGCCGTACATTTCCAGCCTGTATTACGGCGCCGTTTGGGCATAGAGGACATTGCGGGGGTGGGCGTGACGCACGGCTTGGCGGGCGTGATGGGCGGCGTTGCGGGCGTGGTCATGGCTGCCATTGCCAGTGAGCATGGCTCCTATGGCCTCAGGTGAGGGCATTTGCCACCCATATTATAACGATATACATAATAATGCTAAGTTTTGTTTCAGTGTAAAAGGATCTGTGATATAATTACATAGATTCTAATATACATTATAGCATATAACAATATCAGGAAGGCAATTAGGGTCAAAGGTCACTATAAGGAAGGTGTTAACGTATACTTGACCACTTGTCCGACCCCTGTACGACACCTGGCGGGGTACGAGCAGTGTGTACCAGATCTACCCGGCCATGTCTCCTGCTGAGGGCACTGAGGAACGCATCGAAGTCATCAGCTACTTGATGGTGCCAGCCGGCCTTGGGCGATCACCCCTCCTGCAGGCCGCTCACCAACTCGCCGCCCTCGCCGCCCTCCTCGTCATTGCTCTTGCGGGCGGCATCCTCACAGGTACTCTTGTTCAAACTTGTACTCTGTTTTTGCCATAGTTGTGATGAGGGGACTTTTTTGACTGAGTAGCTGGGCAAGGAAAAGGAAATCATGAGAAAGCGCCACTGTTCCTTCCCCCCGTCCCATCACAAATCCTTATCCTGTTCCCTTCCTAGTCCTATATAGTCGTAATGGCTTGGCACTTTCTTCTTATAGGTCATTTCCCTTGTCTTCACTGACCTATCATCTATGAGCTTCCTGTCCTTCACCTTCCACTACTGACCTCGCTAAGCTGCTTCCATTTGTGCTTCAGGTTTGGTGCTGCGGCTACCTGTGTGTGAGAGGCTGACCCAAGACGAACTCTACAACGATGACTGTTATTGGCAGCTCCCGCAGCCACACTCCTCCCCCTGCCACGCCCCCTGCCACGCCTCCAGTAGTGACGCCCCCGGTGGTGACGCCCCCGGTAACGCCCTCTGCAACGTCCCCAGACACGCCCTTTGCCACGCTCCTATACATCACAACACGCCTAACGCTTAACTTTTGTCGGTTGATGTATCAGATAATTCATTAATCTTATGCTGATGTACACGGTAATTCATTACCCCTAGAGTAATGTAGCAGGTAATTCATTAGTCCTAGAATGATGCAACAGTTAAATCATTAGCCCTAGAATGATGTAGCAGTTAAATCATTGGCCCTAGAATGATGTAGCAGTTAAATCATTAGTCCTAAAATGATGCAACAGTTAAATCATTAGCCCTAGAATGATGTAGCAGGTAATTCATTAGTCCTAAAATGATGCAACAGTTAAATCATTAGCCCTAGAATGATGCAACAGTTAAATCATTGGCCCTAGAATGATGTAGCAGTTAAATCATTGGCCCTAGAATGATGTAGCAGTTAAATCATTAGCCCTAGAATGATGCAACAGTTAAATCATTAGCCTTATAATGATGTAGCAGTTAAATCATTAGCCCTAGAATGATGCAACAGTTAAATCATTGGCCCTAGAATGATGTAGCAGTTAAATCATTGGCCCTAGAATGATGCAACAGTTAAATCATTAACCCTAGAATGATGTAGCAGTTAATTCGGTATTTTCAGCAGGTAATTCATCAGTTATGATAGTATTAATGATGATCTAAGTTAATTCAATAGTGTTATTGATGAACCATATTAATATAAGATGATTTCATAATATTTACATTATGTTAATAATGACTTAATGTGACTTTAATAATTGTAAAGTTTTAAATTGACAAATTTATCTATAAGACTTCAAATTATAATAAAAAATTTTAATATATGAGAGGCTTAGTGTTTAATCAGGAGGAATGCACTTGAAGAATGTAATACCCATTGATTTTGTTAAGATTTTGTTTCTCTATGTGTCCAGGTATTGTTGCTTGTATTTGTCGTGAATAATTGTATTTTTTTTTTAAATTGAAATTGAAATAAGTTTATTGAGGTAAAATACACACAAAGGGATGAGGTAGCTCAAGCTATTCTCACCCCGTTCAGTACATCGTGTTAATACATACATAGACACACATCACAAACAATAAACATATTAATTAACATTCTGAGAGATAAACATTTACATTTTCTCCTTTACACAAGTATTTTTTGGGGAAGTTTAACATATTTGTGCCTTGTTGTTAAACGTGAGATAGTGCTAACGTTATATATATTCAACATTCAACTGAAGCTTTATACAGTATGTTTAGGAAATTAATCAGGAGCTTATCTTTATTTATTGTAGTTTATTTACTGTTTTAAGGAATATAAAAGTGATAGTAAGTCTTTTTTCGTACTTTTTATTCCTTTTATTACTATTATTATTATTATTATAAATTCAGTACTATATACTGGTATATATATATATATATATATATATATATATATATATATATATATATATATATATATATATATATATATATATATATATATATATATATTATTGGCACCAGAGGTGTATCTTGTAGTGAAATATGTGTAGTATATTCCGTAGACTTATTCAACATGTTTTAATTCTTCGAATTAGTCACAATGTTGCGTGTCAATACATATAGTGTACATATATGGTAGAACGTTACGGGGACAAGAGTTAATAACTCATCAGTAGAGATGCGATGTTATTAACTTTATTTGATAACTTAATTACAAAGTTCTTCGTACACTGAAGTATGTGCTGATGCAGGCTTCTCGTGCGTTTGATTGTATTCAACGATATTCAGTACCTTTTGTGTGTGTGTGTGTGTGTGTGTGTGTGTGTGTGTGTGTGTGTGTGTGTGTGTGTGTGTGTGTGTGTGTTTTGGTCCAGAACTTGCAGGGTGTTACCACGGGTAGAGGGGATCACATCACCTCTCAGGTAGCAGTTAGGGAAGCGTCACTTCAGGAAGCAGTGAGGGGACTACCTCACTTCTACGGGTAGTTGTGAGGGAGCCACTTTACTCCTTCAGGTAGCAGTGAGGGAACTACGTCACTCCTTCAAGTAGCAGTGAGGGAACTCACTCACTCCTTCGGGTACTTGTGCCACCTCTGTCTAGCAGCGATGAACGAAAATGATTTAGCTGTAAACTTTAGTCCTCTTAGCACTGTTGTGACGCCTCATTGACCGTAGTCACATGAGTACTATTGTGCCAAGGACCCCAGTACTCAACACTTGTCGTAAGGCGGGACCAGAGAGCCAAAGCTCAACCCCGCAAGCACAAATATGTGAGTACATGACACACTGCGGCCAAGGCACTCATGCAGGCGCAGTTTGCAATTTGTTTTGCAATTTCAGTTTGCGTTTCTCAAACATTAAAGATTGAGAATACTCCAACACGGCGAAATTACCCTGAAACTTGCTGACCGCCAAGCCAGCGAGACCCACGGGTGCTGGAATAAAGCAATGAGACTTCACATGTGGGACAGAAGTGGGACTTCACATGTGAGACAGAAGTGGGACTTCACATGTGGGACAGAAGTGGGACTTCACATGTGAGACAAAAGTGGGACTTCACATGTGGGACAGAAGTGAGACTTCACATGTGGGACAGAAGTGGGACTTCACATGTGAGACAAAAGTGGGACTTCACATGTGGGACAAAAAAGTGGAGACTTCACATGTGGGACAGAAGTGGGACAATGATTCACAGTTGGGGCAGGAAGCCTTGACCCATGTAGGTGTGGTCACAACACATGTGTGCGTGAGCATGTGTCGTGTGGCTGTCCAAATTCTGTTTACAAATATTGTTTATTTACAGAAAGACAAGATAAACTAGGTCACCGATTGATGACTGGAGTTTGAAAGTTTTTAGGTTGGAGTAATCATGATATTTACATATTATTTCCAGCACAACTCAATAAACAGCAAAATCCAAACATCACAATGATAATAATAACCAGACTTCAATAACAGCAGAACTAAATGATCCACTCGCACTAACCACAAAATTAATACTACATTACACTAGTGTGTAATAACAGGGGGGGGGGTGGACCTGGGCCTCTCTCCCCCCTCTCGTTTCCTCTTGCGTGACATCAGTCGGTATAAATCGACCCCTTGGCTCAGTTTCCAGTCTTGGAGACCCTCCCAAGTCTCCCTGGCAGACGGACGAAGTAGTAACCAAAATTAAATGGATTGAAGGGCGTTTCTCTTTGGATATAAATATCTTAGTTGTGTAAACAAAATGTCATAGATGGTTATACAATGTTACGGATGGTTATACAATGTCATAGATTTTTATACAATGGCATAGATGGTTATACAATGGCATAGATGGTTATACAATGTTACAGATGGTTATACAATGTTACGGATTGTTATACAATGTTACAGATGGTTATACAATGTTACAGATGGTTATACAATGTCATAGATGGTTATTCAATGGTATAGATGGTTATACAGTGTCGTAGATGGTTATACAATTGTCATAGATGGTTATACAGTGTCATAGATGTTATACAGTGTCATAGATGTTATACAATGGAATAGATTTGTTGCGAAATGTCATATACACGATGCAAATTGTCCTATGTGAGTTGCAAATTGTCATTGATGCGTTAAAAATGTCAATAGCTGGTTACATAATATCATAGATGGTTATGAAATGCCATAAATTGATGTTTGCAAGTTGTCATATTTCCTATGGGGGGAGGGGGGTAGAAATAGCCTAAGTTACTCAATCCCGTTGAGATGTATTTCTTTCTTGTCTAAATAAACATACATGAACTTGAACTTGCCATATCTTGAGATGATTTCAGGGCTTTAGTGTCCCCGCGGCCCGGTCCTCGACCAGGTCTCCACCCCCAGGAAGCAGCCCGTGACAGCTGACTAACACCCAGGTACCTATTTTACTGCTAGGTAACAGGGGCATAGGTTGAAAGAAACTCTGCCCATTGTTTCAAGCCGGCGCCCGGGATCGAATCCGGGACCACAGGATCACAAGTCCAGTGTGCTGTCCGCTCGGTTCCAAATGTCAAATGCGTTACAAAATGGTTTAGAAGAGTTGCAAAAAAATGTCACAGTTGCATTACACAATGTCATTATTGTTTTGCAAAATATGATAGTTGCATTGCCAAATGTAAATACGTTTTAGAGATGGTGATGACGGGTCGATATAACGACTCGGGTTATGGGAAAACAACACATTTTCTAATATTAGATTTTTATTGTTGTTATGGAAGATCATTACCGATGGAAGACTTGGTGAGAGCGTGTCTTGCGTGTTTCTTGATTGATAACCTCACTGTACGACACTCTCTATCCTTCAGCGCTTCCTCCGTGGGGGGGTGTGCCAGACGCCTGACTGACTGCCTTCACACAACGTATCAATTTATTATTAATAAAATTATTAATTATTTTCTACGTAAATATATTTTTTAAAATCTATCACAGAATATTCATATAATCAAATAATTTCCGTTGCACTAATCAGGGTACGGCACTATATTTTCGTGCGTTTGGCAGGGTTGCGTGTGAGGGAGTCAGCGCACCAGAGTCTCCAACTGCACTTGCCCGCCAGCTTTCAAACCATTTACAACCACTCTGCTCACTCCACCACGACTTACAGTGACCAGGTGAACGTTACACTGCTATTCTTGGTATACTGATGGTGTGTTGACATCAGTGCTGTGTGTGTGTGGCCGCCATGTTGTCAGTCAAGTCCCTCGTGTGTGTTCATCTGTGTCTCCTGTTTCTTCCCAACGGTAAGGCTCGCAATTGTACTCATTAATAGGAAAAGACATATTATTCCAAGGGATTAAATGCTTATTGAATTGGGAAGTAAAGAGCAACAACTTTTGGGTTTTGTTGTGCTTTAAGGCCCACCACAGTAGCTTATTGACCAATCAGCATTTATATATATACAGAACTAAAGTTAACTCAGTGTATATACAGTGAGAATTAATACTCTAACTTCACCTTTCTATATCTTCCCCCTCAACCATTAACATATATGGCATAACAATGATTCATATGTTTCACAAAGAATCTCGATATTTTCTTGTAACCAAAATATTGATTTGTACACAAGTATTGATTTGGCATCTTCAAGTGAATTGTTTTCACTTAGAATGATCGCATTAGAGAGAGAAATGTGCTGTGATTAAGAGAAGCATAACTCTGTTCCTCTGGCGACCCGGACGCTGCCACGGGAGAACAAGTAACTTAGAGTTATGACTCGAAATTATTATTACGTTTTTGTTTTATTAGTAAATGAGAAAAATTAAACAACGCATAGAAGAAGGTACAGAACGTGTGGTGGCAGGAGGGTACAGAACGTGTGGTGGCAGGAGGGTACAGAACGTGTGGTGGCAGGAGGGTACAGAACGCGTGGTGGCAGGAGGGTACAGAACGTGTGGTGGCAGGAGGGTACAGAACGCGTGGTGGCAGGAGGGTACAGAACGTGTGGTGGCAGGAGGGTACAGAACGTGTGGTGGCAGGAGGACACAGAACGTGTGGTGGCAGGAGGGTACAGAACGTGTGGTGGCAGGAGGGTACAGAACGTGTGGTGGCAGGAGGGTACAGAACGTGTGGTGGCAGGAGGGTACAGAACGTGTGGTGGCAGGAGGGTACAGAACGCGTGGTGGCAGGAGGGTACAGAACGTGTGGTGGCAGGAGGGTACAGAACGTGTGGTGGCAGGAGGGTACAGAACGTGTGGTGGCAGGAGGGTACAGAACGTGTGGTGGCAGGAGGGTACAGAACGTGTGGTGGCAGGAGGGTACAGAACGTGTGGTGGCAGGAGGGTACAGAACGTGTGGTGGCAGGAGGGTACAGAACGTGTGGTGGCAGGAGGGTACAGAACGTGTGGTGGCAGGAGGGTACAGAACGTGTGGTGGCAGGAGGACACAGAACGTGTGGTGGCAGGAGGGTACAGAACGTGTGGTGGCAGGAGGGTACAGAACGTGTGGTGGCAGGAGGGTACAGAACGTGTGGTGGCAGGAGGGTACAGAACGTGTGGTGGCAGGAGGGTACAGAACGTGTGGTGGCAGGAGGGTACAGAACGTGTGGTGGCAGGAGGGTACAGAACGTGTGGTGGCAGGAGGGTACAGAACGTGTGGTGGCAGGAGGGTACAGAACGTGTGGTGGCAGGAGGGTACAGAACGTGTGGTGGCAGGAGGGTACAGAACGCGTGGTGGCAGGAGGGTACAGAACGCGTGGTGGCAGGAGGGTACAGAACGTGTGGTGGCAGGAGGGTACAGAACGTGTGGTGGCAGGAGGGTACAGAACGTGTGGTGGCAGGAGGGTACAGAACGTGTGGTGGCAGGAGGACACATAACGTGTGGTGGCAGGAGGACACATAACGTGTGGTGGCAGGAGGACACATAACGTGTGGTGGCAGGAGGACACAGAACGTGTGGTGGCAGGAGGGTACAGAACGTGTGGTGGCAGGAGGGTACAGAACGTGTGGTGGCAGGAGGGTACAGAACGTGTGGTGGCAGGAGGACACATAACGTGTGGTGGCAGGAGGGTACAGAACGTGTGGTGGCAGGAGGGTACAGAACGTGTGGTGGCAGGAGGGTACAGAACGTGTGGTGGCAGGAGGACACAGAACGTGTGGTGGCAGGAGGACACAGAACGTGTGGTGGCAGGAGGGTACAGAACGTGTGGTGGCAGGAGGACACAGAACGTGTGGTGGCAGGAGGACACAGAACGTGTGGTGGCAGGAGGACACAGAACGTGTGGTGGCAGGAGGGTACAGAACGTGTGGTGGCAGGAGGGTACAGAACGTGTGGTGGCAGGAGGACACAGAACGTGTGGTGGCAGGAGGACACATAACGTGTGGTGGCAGGAGGGTACAGAACGTGTGGTGGCAGGAGGGTACAGAACGTGTGGTGGCAGGAGGACACAGAACGTGTGGTGGCAGGAGGACACAGAACGTGTGGTGGCAGGAGGGTACAGAACGTGTGGTGGCAGGAGGCACAGAACGTGTGGTGGCAGGAGGGTACAGAACGTGTGGTGGCAGGAGGGTACAGAAACGTGTGGTGGCAGGAGGGTACAGAACGTGTGGTGGCAGGAGGGTACAGAACGTGTGGTGGCAGGAGGACACAGAAGTGTGGTGGCAGGAGGTACAGAACGTGTGGTGGCAGGAGAGGACACAGAACGTGTGGTGGCAGGAGGGTACAGAACGTGTGGTGCAGGAGGGTACAGAACGTGTGGTGGCAGGAGGACACAGAACGTGTGGTGGCAGGAGGGTACAGAACGTGTGGTGGCAGGAGGACACAGAACGTGTGGTGGCAGGAGGGTACAGAACGTGTGGTGGCAGGAGGGTACAGAACGTGTGGTGGCAGGAGGACACAGAACGTGTGGTCAGGAGGGTACAGAAACGTGTGGGTGGAGGAGGGTACAGAACGTGTGGTGGCAGGAGGGTACAGAACGTGTGGTGGCAGGAGGACACAGAACGTTGTGGTGGCAGGAGGGTACAGAACGTGTGGTGGCAGGAGGACACAGAACGTGTGGTGGCAGGAGGGTACAGAACGTGTGGTGGCAGGAGGGTACAGAACGTGTGGTGGCAGGGGGTACAGAACGTGTGGTGGCAGGAGGACACAGAACGTGTGGTGGCAGGAGGGTACAGAACGTGTGGTGGCAGGAGGGTACAGAACGTGTGGTGGCAGGAGGACACAGAACGTGTGGTGGCAGGAGGGTACAGAACGTGTGGTGGCAGGAGGGTACAGAACGTGTGGTGGCAGGAGGACACAGAAAGTTGTGGTGGGGGGGGGATGGCAGGGCGAGGTACAGAACGTGTGGTGGCAGGAGGACACAGAACGTGTGGTGGCAGGAGGGTACAGAAAGTGTGGTGGCAGGAGGGTACACGAACGTGTGGTGGCAGGAGGACACAGAACGTGTGGTGGCAGGAGGGTACAGAAGTGTGGTGGCAGGAGGACACAGAACGTGTGGTGGCAGGAGGGTACAGAACGTGTGGTGGCAGGAGGACACAGAACGTGTGGTGGCAGGAGGGTACAGAACGTGTGGTGGCAGGAGGGTACAGAACGTGTGGTGGCAGGAGGGTACAGAACGTGTGGTGGCAGGAGGGTACAGAACGTGTGGTGGCAGGGAGGGTACAGAACGTGTGGTGGCAGGAGGACACAGAACGTGTGGTGGCAGGAGGACACAGAACGTGTGGTGGCAGGAGGACACAGAACGTGTGGTGGCAGGAGGACACAGAACGTGGTGGTGGCAGGAGGACACATAACGTGTGGTGGCAGGAGGACACAGAACGTGTGGTGGCAGGAGGACACATAACGTGTGGTGGCAGGAGGACACAGAACGTGTGGTGGCAGGGAGGACACCAACGTGTGGTGGCAGGAGGACACAGAACGTGTGGTGGCAGAGGAACATAAACGTGTGGTGGCAGGAGGGTACAGAACGTGTGGTGGCAGGAGGACACATAAGTGTGGTGGCAGGAGGACACAGAAGTGTGGTGGCAGGAGGACAATAACGTGTGGTGGCAGGAGGGTACAGAACGCGTGGTGGCAGGAGGGTACAGAACGCGTGGTGGCAGGAGGGTACAGAACGTGTGGTGGCAGGAGGGTACAGAACGTGTGTGGCAGGAGGGTACAGAACGTGTGGTGGCAGGAGGGTACAGAACGTGTGGTGGCAGGAGGACACAAACGTGTGGTGGCAGGAGGACACATAACGTGTGGTGGCAGGAGGAACATAACGTGTGGTGGCAGGAGGACACAGAACGTGTGGTGGCAGGAGGTACAGAACGTGTGGTGGCAGGAGGGTACAGAACGTGTGGTGCAGGAGGGTACAGAACGTGTGGTGGCAGGAGGACACATAACGTGTGGTGGCAGGAGGGTACAGAACGTGTGGTGGCAGGAGGGTACAGAACGTGTGGTGGCAGGAGGGTACAGAACGTGTGGTGGCAGGAGGACACAGAACGTGTGGTGGCAGGAGGACACAGAACGTGTGGTGGCAGGAGGGTACAGAACGTGTGGTGGCAGGAGGACACAGAACGTGTGGTGGCAGGAGGACACAGAACGTGTGGTGGCAGGAGGACACAGAACGTGTGGTGGCAGGAGGGTACAGAACGTGTGGTGGCAGGAGGGTACAGAACGTGTGGTGGCAGGAGGACACAGAACGTGTGGTGGCAGGAGGACACATAACGTGTGGTGGCAGGAGGGTACAGAACGTGTGGTGGCAGGAGGGTACAGAACGTGTGGTGGCAGGAGGACACAGAACGTGTGGTGGCAGGAGGACACAGAACGTGTGGTGGCAGGAGGGTACAGAACGTGTGGTGGCAGGAGGACACAGAACGTGTGGTGGCAGGAGGGTACAGAACGTGTGGTGGCAGGAGGGTACAGAACGTGTGGTGGCAGGAGGGTACAGAACGTGTGGTGGCAGGAGGGTACAGAACGTGTGGTGGCAGGAGGACACAGAACGTGTGGTGGCAGGAGGGTACAGAACGTGTGGTGGCAGGAGGACACAGAACGTGTGGTGGCAGGAGGGTACAGAACGTGTGGTGGCAGGAGGGTACAGAACGTGTGGTGGCAGGAGGACACAGAACGTGTGGTGGCAGGAGGGTACAGAACGTGTGGTGGCAGGAGGACACAGAACGTGTGGTGGCAGGAGGGTACAGAACGTGTGGTGGCAGGAGGGTACAGAACGTGTGGTGGCAGGAGGACACAGAACGTGTGGTGGCAGGAGGGTACAGAACGTGTGGTGGCAGGAGGGTACAGAACGTGTGGTGGCAGGAGGGTACAGAACGTGTGGTGGCAGGAGGACACAGAACGTGTGGTGGCAGGAGGGTACAGAACGTGTGGTGGCAGGAGGACACAGAACGTGTGGTGGCAGGAGGGTACAGAACGTGTGGTGGCAGGAGGGTACAGAACGTGTGGTGGCAGGAGGGTACAGAACGTGTGGTGGCAGGAGGACACAGAACGTGTGGTGGCAGGAGGGTACAGAACGTGTGGTGGCAGGAGGGTACAGAACGTGTGGTGGCAGGAGGACACAGAACGTGTGGTGGCAGGAGGGTACAGAACGTGTGGTGGCAGGAGGGTACAGAACGTGTGGTGGCAGGAGGACACAGAACGTGTGGTGGCAGGAGGGTACAGAACGTGTGGTGGCAGGAGGACACAGAACGTGTGGTGGCAGGAGGGTACAGAACGTGTGGTGGCAGGAGGGTACAGAACGTGTGGTGGCAGGAGGACACAGAACGTGTGGTGGCAGGAGGGTACAGAACGTGTGGTGGCAGGAGGACACAGAACGTGTGGTGGCAGGAGGGTACAGAACGTGTGGTGGCAGGAGGACACAGAACGTGTGGTGGCAGGAGGGTACAGAACGTGTGGTGGCAGGAGGGTACAGAACGTGTGGTGGCAGGAGGGTACAGAACGTGTGGTGGCAGGAGGGTACAGAACGTGTGGTGGCAGGAGGGTACAGAACGTGTGGTGGCAGGAGGACACAGAACGTGTGGTGGCAGGAGGACACAGAACGTGTGGTGGCAGGAGGACACATAACGTGTGGTGGCAGGAGGACACAGAACGTGTGGTGGCAGGAGGACACATAACGTGTGGTGGCAGGAGGACACAGAACGTGTGGTGGCAGGAGGACACATAACGTGTGGTGGCAGGAGGACACAGAACGTGTGGTGGCAGGAGGACACATAACGTGTGGTGGCAGGAGGACACAGAACGTGTGGTGGCAGGAGGACACATAACGTGTGGTGGCAGGAGGGTACAGAACGTGTGGTGGCAGGAGGACACATAACGTGTGGTGGCAGGAGGACACATAACGTGTGGTGGCAGGAGGACACAGAACGTGTGGTGGCAAGGAACGCGTGGTGGCATGAACCAGAGGGCGCTCGAGAGAAGACATGACATTGAAACATGCATGATCGTGCCCAACAGTTTTTCTGTGATGATCACCACTCGTATGGTAGCTCCCAGGCGGCGCCAGAAACCGGTATGTGTTGATGGGTTGTGGAGCTGCCGGGTTGGTTGTTCAGTGACTAAATGTGCTGACCATCGCTGTGTTACTTATATTCAGAAAATAGTATTCCTTTTGCTAGGGAGTGGAAAATGGCGGAGGCAACTCAATCGACCTCTCTCCATTGAACTTAGCCAAAATTATCGAGCTTACCAATTAACTCTAACCAAAATTTCAGTTAAGCTTAACTTAACCAAAATGGTGTAGCCTAATGTAACCTGGCCTAACCTAACCTAACCTAACCTAACCTAACCTAACCTAACCTGACCTGGCCTAACCTAACCTAACCTAACCTAACCTAACGTGGCTTAACCTAACAAAATGATCTACTTTGTAGACTAACCTTGTGAAAATGATGTAGCCTAACCTAGACCAATACAACTTGTCACCTAGAAATGACAGTACCTATAATACTTACAATGAATTACTGAAATGAATTCGTGATCATGAATCCCAATGAATTCCCTTAGGTGCTCAGGTAGGATCTCAACTACTTTATTAACACACCTTCGCATGGATACCAATGCAGATGTCTTCTGTGCAGTCTTCCAGTTACGTATACCACTGAGTCTACCTGAAAGCGTTGTTTGGCCCATTTGGCTGTCTTCCATGGAGAGATTTAACACTTTCATGGCTTTCAGGGGTTCGTTATACTCTCGTAATATTTTGGGGTGAAGAAAGAGGATGCGCATGTTAGGAAGTAGATAAGCCTGGGCCAGCCAGG
This sequence comes from Procambarus virginalis, assembly GCA_020271785.1. Taxonomy (NCBI): domain Eukaryota; kingdom Metazoa; phylum Arthropoda; class Malacostraca; order Decapoda; family Cambaridae; genus Procambarus; species Procambarus virginalis. The sequence continues at coordinate 7,607,348 of WNGS01039543.1, read as the reverse complement.
CTCCTTGTGAGGAGGTACTTAGGGTGGTGCATATCCTTGCTGAATGTCCGCACTTTCAGGACGTTCGTGTCCTGGGCCCAGATTCACGAAAGCACTTACGCAAGTACTTACGAACGTGTACATCTTTCCTCAATCTTTAACGGCTTTGGTTACATTTATTAAACAGTTTACAAGCATGAAAACTTGCCATTCAACTATTGTTATAAACAGCCTCCTGGTGCTTCGGAGCTCATTAACTGTTTAATAAAAGGAAACAAAGCCGCCAAAGATTGAGAAAAGATGTACAGGTTCGTAAGTGCTTGCGTAAGTACTTTCGTGAATCTGACCCCTGATTCCCGACCGTCCCTCGCGATCACTTGTCCCTCGATAGAGTCCTTGGTGAATCACATACCTTTGATATCGTTCGCCTGATGCGCTTTTGACCTCGTATTGGCATCCTTAGCGATATTTAGCGCCCTCTGATTATCTCGCACATCTGATAGTGCTTCATGGCCTTCCCGTCTTGGTGCCTTCTTTTGATAATTACTCGTGAGGCGGTACAAGGCATCGTGGGCATGCAAAGTTCACATTCTTTCTCCCATACTTCTGAGGTCGATCTGTTTTCTTACAGGATTATAGAAATTGTTGAAGTAAAAAGATTATTCAAATGTGTGAAAAACGGGTAAAAATATATCCCGTGCGATAATAATCTTTTTCATTACATAATAAATACAGTAGTAATTGTAATATGTTCTGGCGAGTATTTCGTGGAAACATGCATTAAATTAACAACATTGCAGTAATAAGGCTGCACGTTTACTATGCAAAACTCCAGTCCACTTTTCAACATGATATTTTTTTCAAAATGATGATCCTTGCCCTTTATTGCAAATTTAACCAATTTGCACTAATTCCTAAAAACTAGTGGCATTAGTGTCTCGGCAGAAAGAGGTGACCATGATCCACAACGAACATATATATATGTTCGTTGTGGATCATTGTTGTTATATATGAAAATCGTTGTGGATATATATGAAAATCCCAGTTCTTACCTTCAACCCGAATGGTGCTGTTAGGGTTTCCTCTCTTAAATTTTCTATCATGCTGCTTTTGGACTCAAATATGGACTCAGGTGCCACAACTTCTCTCCTTAAATTGTTCCATTCCTACCAGGAGGCCTGGTCGACGACCGGGCCGCGGGGACGCTAAGCCCCGGAAGCACCTCAAGGTAACCTCAAGGTACCCTCTTGTTCTGACACATCCTATCCCACCCATTTGTTTTTCTCAGTCCTGTTGATGCCACTGAGTATTTTGTATATAGTGATCTTTTCTCCTGTGACTCTTAATGTCCAGCGAGGCGAGGTTCAGGTCTTTTGCCTGTCCTTGGAGGTGGCGTGGCAGACAACTCCACTGTTTCACGCCTCACTGTGACCTGCGTGTGGAGATCTTGGCTCCTCCAGCATCAAGGCTGATCTTACTAAAGCAGTAACTCCATCTGTCATGTTGTCTTTAGAGTACCGTGAAGGCTAGAATAAGACATTGATTATTTAAGATAAATTATTTGTACAAATCCACAAGGGCCGTGACGAGGATTCGAACCTACGTCCGAGAGTATCCCAGACGCTGCCTTAATCGACTGAGCTACGACATGGTCAAAAGAGTTGAAACCTTGTGGATTTGTTCATTGATACATCACGCTATTGTGATTTTTATGTGTAATGAATTATTTGTTCTTGTCCTAAAGTATAGAGGTAGACCCTGTTATTTACTATATCACATGGATTATGTAATTGATATAATGAACTCTAACTCTTGTAAACCTTTAAAAATAGAATTAATGAAATAGGAAGCAGAAAAATTGTATAAAGTTTTCATTACTTATCTTGAAACACAAGTAAGTTATGATGGAGCGCATCTCTAGGTGTCATTGGAGGACTACGAGGTGGGCGGCGTGGATTGAATGAGTACTTCGTGGGGGTCGGACCCGTGTTCTTGGATGGCGGTGGGTAGTGCGTCAGCCCCATCGATCCTCGGCAACCCTCTGCATCTAAGATATGACGGGTTAGGCGGCTCACACATGTGTACTCTGTGTCTTTCTTTAGTGTGGGTCGCGAGGCTGTGTAGTAGCTGTCCTTGTTAGCATCTGCTCGCCTCTCTCTTTCTCTTCCCATATCTCGTATCTTTATCTGTACTCGCCTTCACCCCCAGCATTCCTACCCTCGTAGTTGATAATAGCAGCGGTCTCCCCTCCTTAATTTCCACGAACTGTGGCATTAACACCCCCGTTCGTGACAGAGGCCAATTCAATCTAACTCCCTCAAAGTGTATTATAGGCATTGTTTTGGCGGGAAAAATCCTTCTCAGAATCTGAATTCTCTGAGCTTCGAACTCCGTCGACACATGTAAACTGTCCTAACTAGCTGCCCTGTGTGCTCTCTCCCGTCAGGGGGTAGTGAGATAAA
>WNGS01039543.1:7588416-7604251 GCA_020271785.1 Procambarus virginalis | reverse complement strand
TCCAATAAAATTATTTCATATAATAAGTTTGATCAATAATTAGGCTAATAAAGCATATACAAAAATAATATCATTGAGACAATCACTGCCAATAGTAATAATGATGAACGTAAATAGCGAAATATTCGTATTTTGTCAGGCTGCAGAACGGACCTAAAATTATACCTTATCAGCGGGTCTCATTTCTTACTTGCTGGGTTTGTTTACGCGCGCTCAAGCCTGTACTGAGAGTGGAGGCATCTACAATTATATAATAAACGGATTCCATCGTACGACAGTTTTTCTGTGGAGGTGAAATTAAACAGGTCACGGATCGGCTGCCAGAAAAGTTTATTGTTACGTTCGCAACCCCTTGATGCCTGTTCTCTTGAATTCATGAACACAGACTGCTATAATTAATGGTGACTGATATCAGCCCACACATCGCTAAGATAACCACATTACAACCCCACAGTTTACTGTGTCCTGCGTCACTCTCACACACACAACACACACACACACACACACACACACACACACCACACGACACGCACGACACACCACATGCTTCCACGACTTACACATCGGACACACACAGACAACACCACAACACACACACACACACTCATTACCAACTATATTACCGCGCCCAGCTCCTCATTATAAGACTGTGAACAGTATGTAATGACAATACGCATGCCATTGTCACTTTATTAACCTCAAAACTCAAATTCAATTAGGTATGGAACTTTGTCAAAAAAATATGTTAATTAGTAAAGTTGCAGCTTCCGTTGAGGAAACGTTTTCTGATCTCTTATTACAAGTGCAAAACTAACCTAACTAAACCTAGCTAAAGTTACCTTCACACAGAACATTCACCCCGAAGTCTCTAAGGAACCCGACTGTGACTTCTCACCTCCATTACAAAATGGGTGTTGATCTGTGAGGGAAAACTGAGAAGATGGAGGAGTAAGGAAGCTACCATAGCGGCGCCTTGGATAGTGTACATGTGTTGTGTAATGGTATACATTATAGAACCACACCCTCACTATTCTCTCTCCCGGCCCGGCCTCCGTCACAACACCGGCAGCCAGCCAGGCGACCCACGCACCTTTCCCCTCCCTCCAAAATGAAAGAAAGAAGCGACAATCGTTCTTTCCGACATTATCGGGCCAATATTTACCTTCCATAAATTATGGGTCACGTACCAGTCCAGCAAGACCTTGGCCGCCGGCGATTATGTTGACGATTACAGAGTCCCCCATGTAGAGCGGGCGCCTTGACCCAGCGGTCAGCCCACTGGCCCCAGCTTGTCATGGTACAAAGAAGCTTGAGCTCTCGTTTCAACAGGAGTAACACATCAAGCGTTTAGTACCCAAATGAAAACTCCTGTACCATAAAGACAAAAATAATGGCGTAGGAGTCTAACGAAGGCGTTATCTTGAGGTTATCTTAGATGATTTCGGGACTTTTTAGTGTCCCCGCGGCCCGGTCCTCGACCAGGCCTCCACCCCCAGGAAGCAGCCCGTGACAGCTGACTAACACCCAGGTACCTATTTTACTGCTAGGTAACAGGGGCATAGGGTGAAAGAAACTCTGCCCATTGTTTCTCGCCGGCGCCTGGGATCGAACCCGGGACACAGGATCACTTGTCCAGCGTGCTGATCCGCTCGGCCGACCGGCGTGCACAGATATAAGGTCTGTACGATCAAAATATTGCTTGCGACAAAGGAGTCTTGGGTCACCCTTCATTTGTACGATAACGAACCTATTCTTCAACAATTATAGACCCTATAGTTACTAATAAAGAAATATACAAAATATGGAATGTTTTACCAAAAAAAAAAGATAGCGTTCTGTACTATTCGAATAGCAGTTATCAGACCTTTTACAAAAGTAATATTACAAAAGGTTTATACCTGGTATTAGGGATGAAATAATTCATATTTTATACGTTCATCCATATCAGCTTATAGGTTATATTGGGGTGTTTTCAGGGCTTAGCGTCCCCGCGGCCCGGTCGTCGACCAGGCCTCCTGGTTGCTGGACTGGTCAACCAGGCTGTTGGACGCGGCTGCTACAGCCTGACGTATGAGTCACAGTCTGGTTGATCTGATAATATTTTTGGATAACAAGTTGATGACAGCCTACACTAGCAACAAGCGACTAGTATGATAGCCTACAACAAAATAAAAGATAGCCTACAGCTAACAACAAATAACTATTATGATAACTTACAACTAAACTACATATGATGCATGTTGACCAGACCACACACTAGAAGGTGAAGGGACGACGACGTTTCGGTCCGTCCTGGACCATTCTCAAGTCGATTGTGAGAGACCATTCACAATCGACTTGAGAATGGTCCAGGACAGACCGAAACGTCGTCGTCCCTTCACCTTCTAGTGTGTGGTCTGGTCAACATACTTTAGCCACGTTATTGTGACCCATCGCCTGCACATACGATGCATTATACAACTTGCATCAAATGACTAGCATAGACCCAATATTCACAACTCCAAGTATGATAGGCCTACAGCTCGCTTCAAACTAAGACATTATGAGGCGTTCTCAAAGAGTATTGATTTTGTGTTACACGAGACAGTCTACCTCTGGGCGTTACACTAAACTTTCTCTGAAATCTCATGCTCATCAATGGCTCTTAGCCATTTTTTTTAATTTTTTCGCCCTCTATTTTGAGTACATGGCATTTGCCAGTTGCATTAGCATATATTTGATCATGCAAATACATAAGTATTTATATTTATATAAGAAAATCAAATTGAAATTTTGAAAATTACTGTTATTTATCTCGGGAGAAGATCTATTGGCCAGTGCTTCATTTTGGCGGGAATTAGTAGCTAGAGACCTCGGTAACCCAATTATGGGATTATTATTTTTTATGCGTCAGAAGACTGTAGAGAGAGGTGAAATTACGCAACTATGCATGTGGGAGGTGCGTATAGCATCGATATCCTTGCGTGAGACCGGGGGCCAGATTCACGAAGCAGTTACGCAAGTACTTACGAACCTGTCTGTACATCTTTCCTCAATTTTTGACGGCTTTGGTTACATTTATTAAACAGTTTACAAGCATGAAAACTTGCCAATCAACTGTTGTTATTGTTATAAACAGCCTTCTGGTGCCTCGGAACTCCTTAAACTGTTTAATAATTGTAAAAAAAAGCCGCCAAAGATTGAGAAAAGATGTACAGGTTCGTGAGTGCTTGCGTAAATGTTTCGTGAATCTGGGCCCAGGTCAGTTACGCAAACAGCGCATGAGGGACGCGCGTAGCAGTGATATCCTTGCGTGAGACCAGCTCAGTTACGAAATAACGCACGTGAGAGGTGCGTATAGCAGTGATATCGTTGCGTGAGAGCAGGTCGTGTGGCAGAGCTTGTGCGTCCCGCCCAGTGTTCGGCAACACCATATTCTCTGTGTTTACCAGCCTGTTGAAATCAGATACTACATTTGTTTTACAAAATAAAAGTACAGTTCTATATTAGTAATTGACCAACAAGAGAAGGATGAACAAAATCCTTATGGCGGAGCCAGTGGTGGTCGTTCATGGAGGAGCTTGGGCAATACCAGAGGAGTTATGGAAAGACAGCATTGATGGGGTGAAGGATGCAGCTCGTCAAGGTTACACGGTAAGCATAATCATTGTTATTGTTTTTTGTTATACTGTATTTTCCATGACAATTGCATGGCCGTGAGCCACAAAATATAATGCTACTATAAATAATACTTTTGGTTATAACATTAGTATGGTAAAGTGCTTTAGTATAAACTCATTCTCGGGCGGTATCCCTCATTAGCTCCCTGAGCTTAACTCTGTTCCACCAAGCACTTGCCCAGATGTGCCAAATCTCTGAAATCCATCGAGTGCTTACAGGAAACCAATACTGTTCTAGAATTTGATTCATTATGAAGCTAAAAGAACAGGTAATTAGAGATTAACCACAAAATGGAAAACCAACCAGAAAGCATAAGCATAAAAAAAAGAGACTGCACAAAGAAATATAAATGTGATGTATCAATGAGAAAATTAGTAGGAGGCGTGAGGAGATTCGAACCTATGCTCTAGGTACTCCCAAGCAAACAAACAATGTTGTGTGGTTGTAGACAACTACACAACATAGTCAAAAGAATTGTTTTTGTTAAAAAAAAAGTGACTGCCTGAAGGAAATTAAGCACCCCTAGGTAAACAGGCAAATGATTGTTGCTGCAGGGTAAGTACCCTGACTGTGTTAAGTTTGACTACCATCACACAATAGTATAAGTCACCTTATACAGTATTGTACCATGTCTCAGTCTGCCTGCACCTGCCCCCCCTCACTCAGCTGTAGTCACTGTTGGGCCTCTTGTCTGCTTCTGGCTTAGTGGTTGCTTATTTTGTTGCGTCTATCTTTCCTGCTGGGTTTTCTTTGGTTTGAGTTAATCTCTGAACACAAAGCTTTCTCTCCCTCATAGAACTATCCAGATTCTGGTCCTCTCTTTCGGTAAAATATGGTGGTGGTCTCGGAGGCCTGGTGGCTAAGGCTTTGCAAGCTATACCAGCACTTCAGCTTGGAGAGCTACTGAGATCCAATCAGAAAAGGGCTGTTTAATACATTCAATGCATAATTTGTGTTCCAGAACTTAATGTAAGATATTCTTAGATGAATATTAAAATATTGTACCTTTAGAGTACAGTAGAAATGGGTAAATTGTTTGTAAAATAGTGTCCTAATGTTTAGTATTTGCCACAGGTACTTGAGGCAGGAAAATCTGCTGTGGATGCTGCTGAAGCTGCCATTGTGTGTTTGGAAGATTGTCCTATATTTAATGCTGGTGAGATTATATACTGTACAAGAATTAATGATTAATGTAAAATTGTATATATCATAATCCTTTTATGAATTGACTCCACCCTGGTTGGAAGAGTAAAACTGATGCTGTAGATATGAAGACAGAACTAGACATTTTGTAAACAGTATTTGCCACAGTTATTAAAGATGGTCTTGCAGAGGCATTTGATTGATTGTTAAATTCTAATAAGGATTATTATGTGAAGTTGCATATCTTTGGGTATTTTGAACAAGGATAATAGATGACTGTTTTCTGATCTATGCCACTCATTTGCTTCCTAAGGCAAGAAACCTCTTGGTGCCAGGTCAGGTCTATGGATAACCAGGGCAGGTTATTAATTTTTTTTTCCAGTGCAACTGGGAATATTTTTTTAACCAATATTAATGAGTCATGTTCGTTCAGCCTGGAATCGCTGCCGGAAGGCTATTTGTACGCTACTTGCGCTGTTCAAGTTGAGGCCTTATTTGTTAACCTTGTCTCTCATCACTTTTTTGAAGTTGAAGCTCTACTAGGTCATCTGGTTCAGTTGTTTATCCATGCTCTCATGAGTTGCATAATGGCTTTCTTTGCCAAATTGTCCGCAGGTGGTATCCAAAATCAGAGCTTTTGGCTGGCGACTGGGGTGTTGTCCATTCACTACTTACTGAATGTCTCTCGGCCTCGCCATGCTTGTGTTTCACTTGGCCAGTTAGCACTTATCTGATGTTCTTCTGCTCTGGGTCCTCTTCTCCTACTGTCTTCTTCCACAGGCAAGCCCTAGTGGCCTTTTTTTGTTTTGAATTTTCCTGTTCAGAAAAGCTGGCCTCCTATGCCTAGGCACTGTTGTGAATAAGCTTGGGTATGTACTAAAGGAACCCTTCCAGAATTCAGGCAGTAAATGTGTTGAAACATTGTTTTCTGGTAAGCTGTCGGTGCTCTCTGTTCCCACCGTTTTCTGTGGGGTGAGTGTATTTGGGCAGCTTGTAAGTGAGGTGACAAACTGGCCAAGACCCTGAGTAAACTGGCCCTGCATATGGTGGCAGTCTAGTGCATCACAATTCGGAGTATTTACCTCATGGCAAATATTGTTTGCCTTGTTTATGAATTTCAGTCAAGCAGTTGCTTGCCTTATTGTGGCTATCTTTATGGCTAGGCTTTTTCTCAGTTTTAGGTTGATGTCTGTTTCCCAAGATTTTAATTAAAGAGCCTTTGCAATTTTTCTAATGCTATACTGCACACTGTCAAATGAAGATACTTGGTAAACTTACATCTTTTTCTCTTTTTACAGGAACTGGATCGGTATTAACCTTTGATGAACAAGTCGAGATGGATGCCATGATAATGGATGGGACACAAATGAAAGCTGGAGCTGTCTGTGCAGTTCATAATATTCTAAACCCTATCAAAGTTGCTCGCTTGGTCATGGACAAAACCCCTCATGTTATGCTTGTTGGTAAGTCCCTTAAAGATTGCCGTTTTCTATACCGAGTTGTAACCATTTTAGCTTTAAATCTGCTTATCAGTTGTTTCCATTTGGATGATACCTTACTATTTGACTCTTGTTTTTCTGTTGTGATTGATTCCAGAGGCTAATTTAAGAATGTCTTTTCAGATTTACTGTCATACTTTATTGATACCTGTACATCTTTACTTAATCGTGGCGGCTTTGTTTACATTTATCAAATAATTTGAGTGCCGAAGCACTACGAGATTGTTTGTAACAATAATAACGTTATATTAGGAAGTCTCAAAGTTTGTAAGCTTATTATTAAATGTAAATAAATCCTCCATGAGTGAGGAAAGATGTAACCTGGTTTCATAAGTCATGTGTAAATATTTGATGAATCCTGGCCCTGGCCAGAATATTTAAGGTTAATCTTGTAAACTTAAGGAAGTGCTTATGTAATTTCTCAAATGGGAGCCTGGAACTAATTACCAAGAAGGTTTTGCCAAATTTGTTTCACTCTTGAAGGCATTTCTGAGGGACCTACAGTTGCCTTTCCTATTGCTTAGGCATGGCACTCCAGATCTTAACCAGACCCACCAGGCACCTTTGACAAGCTCTGTTCAAGTATCAGAATTTCTCCCTCTCATAGAGTCAGGGAGCATGTGGGGATCAGGGATCTACCCACATTGAGGATGACAAAAAACTGAGAAAGGGGTCGCAAAAGCAAACAGACCTTGAGAAGTGTTTAATAACGAGCAAATTGACAAAACTCAGATCATATCTACCAGGTTAGTGTGGGGTAGTTGTAACCCGGCTTCATCATTTGGGGGTTCTTGCCATTACATTCAATTCTTGCTTTTTTCAGCTATTAAGTATTTAATTTAAAACGAATATTACAATTTGTGATTAACCAATTCTCAGGAGAAGGAGCAAACACATTTGCTGCAGCTCATGGTATTCCTCAAATGGATCCAGATAGTCTAATAACTTCTTATGCAAGACAGGAGTTAGCAGAATACAAGAAATATTCTAGCACTGTGTACCACCTCTTCAATAAAACAGAGTAAGTGAAAAAAAGGAACTTTTTTCCTACCATTTTCTAGTACAATAATTTTTAACCTTAGAGTATACGTTAAATGTGATATCCTATTAGGAGGACAGGTTGCTCCATTATGCTTTTAGTGACTCCCAAGGGCCTAGTGTGACGTGTGTTGCACTACCTAGGTTCGTATTCGATGTATTCGAATACGTATTCGATGTATTCGAATACATATTCGATGTATTCAAATACGTATTCGATGTATTTGATAACATATTCGATGTATTCGATGGTGTATTCGATGGTAGGCAAATTGAGGATTCACCAGAAAGAGGCATTACATTACATTAGGTGCTGATTTTTTTCTAAAGGGCAGCGGTATGACTGATGATTAAAAGGCAAGTTCATGTCTTGGATTAATATGCAAAGTAGCTTTGTAGATTTGGAGATAAGGTAAAAAGCATTGCATATCTATCACAAAGTTATATGGTGATATACAGTACTAAAATCCATTTTACCTGTCAAGTAGCAAGGGTACCAAAGTTTAAAATAATACTTTTCTGTGTATTTAAAAATGCTAATGTATGGTGCATTTGGGTTACAATGTTTCTATTACAATGCAGTCAATCAAAAGCAAGTGGACATGATACTGTTGGATGCGCTGTGGTAGACAAAGATGGCCACACAGCCTGTGCAACATCAACAGGAGGGATCACTGCTAAAATGCCAGGCCGAGTTGGTGATTCTCCAATAGTGGGAGCAGGCGGGTATGCTGATGATCAGGTGTGTTGAAACTGTAACCACTTTGATTTTCCTGTACTAGAATTATTTAGTAAGAATTTAACAAATTACTTATTAGTCATCACGTATTAATTTCTGAGCTGTTCCATCCAGATTCTCCCTAAAGTAAGATTGCTGATCCTGTGGGTAGAAGCAGTCAGAGCAAGGTGACATTCTGCATCAGCACAACAGGAATCTTTTCAAGTGTGTCTGTTGGCTCATGCTGATATTATACTTGGAAGGCAAGGGAGAAAGGCACAATCCAGTTCAGAGTGGCCACAAAATGTTCTCTCATAAACACACAAAATAACTTTCCAGACCTTACCTGGCATCACAAGGACAACCATGTAGGGCACATGCAAATTGCTAGTTGTTCCCCTAGCCACTACCCTGATCACTATCAGGTGGCAACACCCATGCCAATACCAAATTCCTTGACTTTAGCCTATCACATTATTTCTAAATGGTCCCCATAATGGTTGGAAAGGTTCAGTCATATTCTTTCTGAATGGTCCCTGTGATGGTTGAGTAGGCTCAATACTAGATTCAGTAATTTTGAGTTCACTTTGAAGTGGGCTCGTGTCTCTTACTTGCTAAATGTTTATTATTTTGAATACTACTCCTTTGTGTGTGTATAACATGTTTTTTGTCTCTCCCTTGTAACTGGTGACATAGTCTCCTTCACTGTCCAGGCTTGGTTTGTACTTCAGCAGTGGGTTCCTCCTTTTTGAGGTTCCCACTATATTGGCAATTCTTTTCCCTTTGCTCCAGGACTTGGAGTTTGTGCTGGACACTTATCTTGGGTAAATTCAGTGCTGTGAAAGGATGAGTTGTTTGTTTATTCCCCAGGTCTGTTTTTTGCTTATTTAATATTTTAATTAATTTTGTTTGGAACTGGAAGCCTGTGTATATGTATACTTTAGACTTGTATTAAAGTCCCCCAAGGTTGAATTACTTACCTTTTCCATGATGCAACCCTATAACAGTTGCCTATTTCCTGGGTATCAATTTACTGCAAAGTAAACATAGATATTAGGTGAAAGGAAACATGCCCAACCATTTGTGTCCCACCTGGAAAATGAACCCAGGATCCCTGATTTGTGAGTCAAGAATGAAGCCAATTGTACTGAGAGTCCCTTTCCTAAGTTCTTTACAATTGTGTTTCTTGGAGGCCCAAATGGTGGTTCCCTGGTGCTAGCTGCACTGAGATAGCCCCATGCGAGTTCTTAACATTTTAGTGTTCCGATGACATTAAATCACTTCATCTATACCAGCATTTCTCGACCTTTGTACCCTTGAAATAATTCCAGGTCATACATTAGATAAACATGTGTGGATTTCAATGTCAACTAAATGAGACGATTTCCGTATTGATCTGGTTAAATTATAAAAATTAAACAAGCCTTTGTATCAGGGGATTGGTCCTCCCTGATACTTTGGCATCAAGGGACCAACTAAAGTATCAGGGGGGGACCGGAGGGACCAATGTGCAACACATTGGGCATTCTCCAGGTGAATCCTCTTTGTGTCTGGAATCACAAGTTATCTGTATATAGGGCTCCTTTCTATGATTGCAATAATGTTGATGGAGGTGATACACATTCTCTGATTGAATTAGTGGAACTCATCCTGTGTCCATTGTAGATGATCATGTCAGTCCTGTTAAGAGATAGAGAGCCTTGTAGGCCATGTTAGCTTACTGCACTACTTGCATAGCCTTTAGTAACCTTGGCTTCAGTCTCAGTCTCTCTAGTCCTCCTTTCCGAAGTTGGTAAGGCTTTCTTCCATAGCCATCTTTCCCAATTGCCATTTAACCCACATGACCGTTATAGAATTTTAGATTTTTTGTCAACCCATTATTTAAGGACTCGTGCCATGTCAACTGTTTAAATGGACTCGGAAAGGCTTTTGAATCTTTAAGAGCAAACTTTGTGGTTACTTTGGGAAGTATTGTCCCCGTTGAAGCGGTGTAGAACGTCACCCAATCCTGACCATCATAATCCTGTCTTGCTGGACTAGCAGTCAACTTAATTTAGGGAGTTTTCAAGTGGCCTGTTCAGAAATGAGTTTTTCATATTTGCTAAAATTTGATAAAATATTTCAGCAATTATTTCTGGTGTATTTATATATGTTTCTGGGAGGGGCATTTATTATATTCAACATATGATCTTTAAATGTGTAAGATGATGTATTAATATTGTACAAATTTAACGTTTCCTCAGGTCGGAGCAGTGTCCACCACTGGGCATGGTGAATCCATCTTGAAGATTTGTCTTGCCCATCACATCACTTCCTTAATGACTAATGGTTTGTTCAAAATATTGTACTACTTCCAAGTAATCCCACTTAATTGCTCATTAATGCAAGAACCTGCTGAAATCTGGTTATTATCTGGTGCAGTGTGGGGGTAAGATTGACATTCTACAACTGAGTTGCAGAGAACTTTCAGAATGTTCCTATCAAGTCATATTGGTGCTAAGAGAGACAGTGGAAGGTTTGTGGGATGGGGTTCCAGCTTATGGGTTGCTCCTTACTTGTTGATGACGAAGATAATTGAGTCAGCATTCTCATCTGGAAACCATTGCTCTCAGTTATGGCAGTTTCTCTGTTTACATAAGGATAAGGCTTAGATCTTATGCTGTTCTTCCTTCTATCTCGGGCATCTGGTGTGGATTCTAGCTCTGCTCTGAGGTCATTGCTTTCCACTGGGGTCTCTGGACTGGGAGTGAGTCCGAGGAGGGTCCATGAGTGCCTTTCATCCCAGCTTAGTCTATGGTGTCTTCTGCAGGGCTTTTTCCAGTTCACACAGGTTCATATGTTTCCCTTGTCGAGGTTCGAGCTTGATTTCTTGACTACTACTCCTTTGGATCGTAATTTTTTTTTATTATTAGGCCCCGTCTTTGTTGGGTCATGCTTTTGGGCATCGGGTCAGGGAGCTTCATGCTCTCTTTTGGAAGCATGAGGTTTTGTTGCATTTGTTCTGGTGAGCAGTTTTTTTTGTCTGCAACATTCTCCTTTTCTGGCCAGAAATGAAATGGCTGGCTTCTAGAGGGGTCTTTGGTTGGTGCCTTTTTGTTTGTCCTGCTGGGGTGATTTTTTTTGTTATGTATTGGTTGCTGCTGCCGTGTCATTATTTACATGCTGCTCAGTGTGTTGTGTTTTTCACCGATCAGGTGTCAATGTCTCATTGTTCCAAGGCCCACTTGTCTTAGGTCTTTCATGATGTTATCAAGTTTAGCCAGATTGTGGTCTACCTTTCGGACTAATGGTGTGCAGAAGTTTTCAGCATTGTCCGATGTCCTTGCTAATATAATATGTCTTGGGCGATTTTTGGGCTTGGGTTTTGGCAGCTCGTTTCCTTATTTATATGCTGGGGCCACACCAGGCTTGTGTGACTTTCGGTAGGATTACCTGTCACTGCATCTCTTCTTCCTCCCCACCTTCTTTGGGGGGTTCTTAAGTCTTCTGCTCTCCTCTTTCTCTGGTGAGTTTTAAGATTTTTTATTTCTGTGGTGAGATAACAACAGGGAGCCACTATGGAGCTCTCCTAGAAAACCAGTGTTGAATGTAATGAAATGTCTCTCATGGTGGGTTCTGAGTGGCTCCCTGGACTCTCCCTTTCCTTTTTCAGGTGTGCTGGTCTGCTCATAACTGAAGAGCTATACTGGGCAGTATGACAGCTTCTGGTGCTGCCACCGGGCAGTGGCCATTTGCTACTAGAAGGTGAATGACCTAACTACTAGGTACTTCGTTTTCAGAGTTTAGATTTGCCTTGCTATTGTCTTGTTTTGCTCTACCCTTCTGGTGGCTTATTTATCTGTTAGGGTATCTGTAAATGGGCCAGGTTTTGATATCTGATCCCCAGCAGGCTTGTAATGACTCACAAGGGCCTGTTGTAGCTTGAGATGTGTGAAGCTAACCAGGTGGCTAGCAACCTTAGACCTACCAGAAAGAGGCATTTCATTACATTCAATTTGTATTTTTCTGCCTTAGGGAGACAAATATGGATACAAAATATTGCAAAGTGATTTAAAGGTTAATACTTGCTGCATACAGTGTATTACATTTTATTTGGCGAATGTAATTTTTGGGACAGTAACAGCTTGGCCGAGCTTGGCCTGAAGTGATATGGTACTTATAATGCTCAGGAAAATTGATAGGATGGGAAAAAAAAGAGAGGAAATATTATGATGCAAATGAAATATTGTAATATATGAACCAAATCTCTATTGTTTCAGGTCAGAATGTTAAATCTTCCATCCAACGTGGCCTTGCCTACATGGAGTCTCGTGTAAAAGGTTTTGGAGGAGCCGTAGCAGTGTCCTGTAAGGGAGAAGTTGGGAAACACTTCTCAACACCTCGTATGCCTTGGGCTTATGTGCAGGCAGGCAAACTTCACTATGGCATCCATCCTGGCCAGCACATCATTGAGGACCTATAACAGCAAAAAATGAACTTAAATAGCAAATTCTAAATAAATGATTTAACACTGAAAGGTTTATGGTAATTTGTATTTAAAAACTAATTCCTTTCTATGGCATTTTGTCTCTACTGCTTGTACTACTGAAGGTTAATCACACAGTAGTTAGCACTCCTAGTACAGCACCAATGTTATAAAAGCCTCAAACACTAACTAGACTTAACAAACTTCAAAACCTAACAAAACAAAAGACCTAACAAAATGTTCTGTATTATTTGGTCCCATGTCCTCTTAACCTACTTCTCATTATATTCTGAGAAAATGACAGTATTTTAGTAACTTTCAATAATACTGAAATAGTAATCATAGCAACTACAGTATTCCTGTAGAGTTCACAGTGTAAAACTGTGTTGAATGGACTCCCAACAGCACTGTCTTTTTTAGTAACACTCAAAAGCAATCCAAAGCTGTTTTGTATAGCTGCCAGCCTTGAAGTATTTCCTGGAAGGTGCTTCTCATTTCCACCATGTTTGGTTTGCAACTGTAATAGAACCGTGAATATGCTTCAGAAGAGTTTGACACCTTCCTGATGAGTTCATTGTACTGTAATTTACTAATTAGATCTTATGGAGCTGCATATTTTCTTATGGCTGTCTTGAAATCTAAGACAAGAGTTTAAGAAAGCCATAAGAAATATGCAGCTCCATAAGATCTAATTAGTAAATTACAGTACAATGAACTCATCAGGAAGGTGTCAAACTCTTCTGAAGCATATTCACGGTTCTATTACAGTTGCAAACCAAACATGGTGGAAATGAGAAGCACCTTCCAGGAAATACTTCAAGGCTGGCAGCTATACAAAACAGCTTTGGATTGCTTTTGAGTGTTACTAAAAAAGACAGTGCTGTTGGGAGTCCATTCAACACAGTTTTACACTGTGAACTCTACAGGAATACTGTAGTTGCTATGATTACTATTTCAGTATTATTGAAAGTTACTAAAATACTGTCATTTTCTCAGAATATAATGAGAAGTAGGTTAAGAGGACATGGGACCAAATAATACAGAACATTTTGTTAGGTCTTTTGTTTTGTTAGTTTTGAAGTTTGTTAAGTCTAGTTAGTGTTTGAGGCTTTTATAACATTGGTGCTGTACTAGGAGTGCTAACTACTGTGTGATTAACCTTCAGTAGTACAAGCAGTAGAGACAAAATGCCATAGAAAGGAATTAGTTTTTAAATACAAATTACCATAAACCTTTCAGTGTTAAATCATTTATTTAGAATTTGCTATTTAAGTTCATTTTTTGCTGTTATAGGTCCTCAATGATGTGCTGGCCAGGATGGATGCCATAGTGAAGTTTGCCTGCCTGCACATAAGCCCAAGGCATACGAGGTGTTGAGAAGTGTTTCCCAACTTCTCCCTTACAGGACACTGCTACGGCTCCTCCAAAACCTTTTACACGAGACTCCATGTAG
This sequence comes from Procambarus virginalis, assembly GCA_020271785.1. Classification (NCBI taxonomy): domain Eukaryota; kingdom Metazoa; phylum Arthropoda; class Malacostraca; order Decapoda; family Cambaridae; genus Procambarus; species Procambarus virginalis. The sequence goes on along the minus strand of WNGS01039543.1, from coordinate 7,590,275 downwards.
GCAAGGCCACGTTGGATGGAAGATTTAACATTCTGACCTGAAACAATAGAGATTTGGTTCATATATTACAATATTTCATTTGCATCATAATATTTCCTCTCTTTTTTTTTTCCCATCCTATCAATTTTCCTGAGCATTATAAGTACCATATCACTTCAGGCCAAGCTCGGCCAAGCTGTTACTGTCCCAAAAATTACATTCGCCAAATAAAATGTAATACACTGTATGCAGCAAGTATTAACCTTTAAATCACTTTGCAATATTTTGTATCCATATTTGTCTCCCTAAGGCAGAAAAATACAAATTGAATGTAATGAAATGCCTCTTTCTGGTAGGTCTAAGGTTGCTAGCCACCTGGTTAGCTTCACACATCTCAAGCTACAACAGGCCCTTGTGAGTCATTACAAGCCTGCTGGGGATCAGATATCAAAACCTGGCCCATTTACAGATACCCTAACAGATAAATAAGCCACCAGAAGGGTAGAGCAAAACAAGACAATAGCAAGGCAAATCTAAACTCTGAAAACGAAGTACCTAGTAGTTAGGTCATTCACCTTCTAGTAGCAAATGGCCACTGCCCGGTGGCAGCACCAGAAGCTGTCATACTGCCCAGTATAGCTCTTCAGTTATGAGCAGACCAGCACACCTGAAAAAGGAAAGGGAGAGTCCAGGGAGCCACTCAGAACCCACCATGAGAGACATTTCATTACATTCAACACTGGTTTTCTAGGAGAGCTCCATAGTGGCTCCCTGTTGTTATCTCACCACAGAAATAAAAAATCTTAAAACTCACCAGAGAAAGAGGAGAGCAGAAGACTTAAGAACCCCCCAAAGAAGGTGGGGAGGAAGAAGAGATGCAGTGACAGGTAATCCTACCGAAAGTCACACAAGCCTGGTGTGGCCCCAGCATATAAATAAGGAAACGAGCTGCCAAAACCCAAGCCCAAAAATCGCCCAAGACATATTATATTAGCAAGGACATCGGACAATGCTGAAAACTTCTGCACACCATTAGTCCGAAAGGTAGACCACAATCTGGCTAAACTTGATACATCATGAAAGACCTAAGACAAGTGGGCCTTGGAACAATGAGACATTGACACCTGATCGGTGAAAAACACAACACACTGAGCAGCATGTAAATAATGACACGGCAGCAGCAACCAATACATAACAAAAAAAAATCACCCCAGCAGGACAAACAAAAAGGCACCACCAAAGACCCCTCTAGAAGCCAGCCATTCATTTCTGGCCAGAAAAGGAGAATGTTGCAGACAAAAAAAACTGCTCACCAGAACAAATGCAACAAAACCTCATGCTTCCAAAGAAGAGCATGAAGCTCCCTGACCCGATGCCCAAAAGCATGACCCAACAAAGACGGGGCCTAATAATAAAAAAAAATTACGATCCAAAGGAGTAGTAGTCAAGAATCAAGCTCGAACCTCGACAAGGGAAACATATGAACCTGTGTGAACTGGAAAAAGCCCTGCAGAAGACACCATAGACTAAGCTGGATGAAAGCACTCATGGACCCTCCTCGGACTCACTCCCAGTCCAGAGACCCCAGTGGAAAGCAATGACCTCAGAGCAGAGCTAGAATCACACCAGATGCCCGAGATAGAAGGAAGAACAGCATAAGATCTAAGCTTATCCTTATGTAAACAGAGAAACTGCCATAATGAGGGCAATGGTTTCCAGATGGGAATGCTGACTCAATTATCTTCGTCATCAACAAGTAAGGAGCAACCCATAAGCTGGAACCCCATCCCACAAACCTTCCACTGTCTCTCTTAGCACCAATATGACTTGATAGGAACATTCTGAAAGTTCTCTGCTACTCAGTTGTAGAATGTCAATCT
>WNGS01039543.1:7552507-7570988 GCA_020271785.1 Procambarus virginalis | reverse complement strand
CCTTGATATAAATACCCTCCCCCCTACCGCATAATATATATATATATATATATATATATATATATATATATATATATATATATATATATATATATATATATATATATATATATATATATATATATATAAACAAAAAGCACGACAGATCTTGCTGCTTCCTGACATGTTAACTTAAGGGCATCCTTTTATTTCAGTGATTAATTTCCGATATTTGCGTCCCTCTGCGTTCGGACAGGTATCACTGCATGATAGGCTACAGGTGTTGTTCCACGCCACTATTAGTGCTCCGCCTCTGAACGCCACCAAGCTGGCTAGGTTAACCTGTGGCACTATCTCTCACACTAAGATTACCTCCTCTTAAGTTATCTGTTTTTCTCCTGTCCTCACTTTATCCTTTGCCGACTGGGAACCTTATTACTCTTTATTCGATTACTGTATCCCAGGTGACAACTAGTATTTCTCCCATGACACCTTGTGCCTTGTCATGACACGCTCGTGCCCTCCCATGACACGCTCGTGCCCTCCCATGACGTCTCGTGCCCACTCATGACACCTCGCCCCTGCCATGACAAGCCGTCCCCTCTCACGACACCTCGTTACTCCCATGACACTCGTGCCCTCCCATGACACCTGATCGTGTCCTCCCATGACACCTCATACCATACCTATGACACTTCGTCTTCCAGCCATTAACTGCTTCCAGACTCAACTGCATCTCTTGCTGCCAACCGGCATCTGTCTGCTCGCCCTCGATTTTATATCAGGAACATTCTCCTTGAAATGGAGTTCCATATTTTAGGCTCCGTTATTAGTATGGCGTGTCTGCATAGATTGAGACAGGCTAAGGGAATGTTAGAGTTACTAAGTGCGTGAGGTGCGCGTGAGCTCTGTTTTTTTCTTAGAGGTGCCCTCTAGGAAAAAAAAGTTTAAGTAGTACAGTAGGGTTCGGGAAAAGTCAGTAGGCGCCATTAGTAGGATTCGAATCCGCACACTTGGTACTCCCATCGCTCTCCCTAGACCTACTGATTTTCTCATTGATACATCACGTTACTGTGATTTTATTGTGCAGTAAAGATAGTTTTCGACTCACAATTGGGAATTCCAGGTTCGAATCCCGGGCGGGACAGAAATGGTTGAGCATGTATCTTAACACCTAATGCCCTTGTTTACCTAGCAGAAAATAGGTACCCAGGAGTTAGTCAACTTGTGGGGTTGCATCCTGGTGAGGGTTAAGAGACCTTGCGTGGGAGGGATCTCGATATATGCCTAACATGTATATATACACTGACTGTCTGTCCCCCGGCACAATAAATTAAGTCTGGGTTATCGGTGGAGACTAGGGTATTGTAAACAGAGTACAGGAGACTGTGAGGACTGAGATAATGCCCAGCACGTTTAGGGATTTGAACAGATGAGTTATATGTTGTCTGAAGGCGCTGTATTATGGTGTTGATATCTGCTTATTGTTGGGAGATTATAGGTTTGTGGTAATTTGCTGCGGTTGAACCCCATGCTCAAGTGAGTGAACATGGGATAAATACCGCTAGTGAGATAGGGATAAATTACTGAGTAGTATATTGTGAGATCAAAATAGGGAACATAGTATCTGATTTTATGATAGTATGCTTTTTTGGTTGCGTGAATAATACAAGTTTATCAGCATTGTATAGGCCTAGGGGTTTTCCCTCATTTTTACTCACAGCCTTCATATTGTTTAAGTTCCAGTGCATTTGTGTCATCAAAGCGTGTGTTTAGTGATCGGACATTCTGATTAAATACAGTAGGCTATCATTAATTCGGAGTGGCTTTACAGTTGCTACACTAAGTAGCAACTGCAGTAATGATAATCACTGTGCTGGTTATAATGTATATAAGATAATAGGTTGAGTTCAGGATCAATGTCAGTTTACAAGCAGCTGGGGTACACAAATAGAGTGAGCATTCATTGTTGTAATACACACAAATAAATACATCACAATACCTTTAGTAGCTTAAATTTTTTGTCTATATATGTTAAAGACAATTTAATCATAAACTATGAAAACAAGGACCAGTGCACAGTATATTTCAATGATTTAATATTATTTTACCTAGAGTCCTCGGTAGATGAAACCAAAATAGAGGTCGTATTTGTGAAACACTTTCCGGCATAGATGCCCAAGGCTCAGATGACAACCACATACGCGATCAGCCATCGTAGTTTGCTAACTCATCCAGCGTTAAAAAAAAACCACATGAATTATGCAGCACCACGCCCCTGAAGCCGTTTAACGAACCTAACGCCAAGCTAGCTCACTTTCTCCCCCAGGTTGCTAGGCTAAGAGGCTCCCCTTGACCTAGTCTTTGACGGGAACACGGACTAGACCTCAAGGACAGAGAATAAACACCAGGGATGAGAGCTCTGTTTGTTTATTGCCGAATTTCTGAACGATGGATCAAAAAGACAAGGAGGGATTTGACATTCCAGCCTCGAGGAGCAGAGAGCAGTTTGGATATACCAGACTCGAGGAGCAGAGTGCAGTCTGGACACCAACACCAACCAGGAGAGTGCGGTCTGGACACCAACTCCAACCAGGAGAGTGCGGTCTGGACACCAACACCAACCAGCAGAGTGCGGTCTGGACACCAACACCAACCAGGAGAGTGCGGTCTGGACACCAACACCAACCAGCAGAGTGCGGTCTGGACACCAACACCAACCAGGAGAGTGCGGTCTGGACACCAACACCAACCAGGAGAGTGCGGTCTGGACACCAACACCAACCAGCAGAGTGCGGTCTGGACACCAACACCAACCAGGAGAGTGCGGTCTGGACACCAACACCAACCAGCAGAGTGCGGTCTGGACACCAACACCAACTAGCAGAGTGCGGTCTGGACACCAACACCAACCAGCAGAGTGCGGTCTGGACACCAACCCCAACCAGCAGAGTGCGGTCTGGACAAGAATACCAACGAGCAGAGTGCGGTCTGGACACCAACACCAACCAGCAGAGTGCGGTCTGGACACCAACACCAACCAGGAGAGTGCGGTCTGGACACCAACACCAACCAGGAGAGTGCGGTCTGAACACCAACCCCAACCAGCAGAGTGCGGTCTGGACACCAACACCAACCAGCAGAGTGCGGTCTGGACAAGAAGACCAACGAGCAGAGTGCGGTCTGGACAAGAATACCAACGAGCAGAGTGCGGTCTGGAATAGAATACCAACCAGCAGAGTGGGGTTTGGATGTAACACCGTAAAGGTGTTTTGTTTAGTTTTATTTAATATACTGCTGAGTGTGACCATAAACTGGGGGGTGGAATAATGGACTAGAGAGAGCCATTTCCCCCACCCCCCGTTACATGAACACCAACACCAACACCAGAGTGGGGTCTGGACACCAACACCAGAGTGGGGTCTGGACACCAACACCAGAGTGGGGTCTGGACAACAACAACACCAGAGTGGGGTCTGGACACCAACGAGCAGAGTGGGGTCTGGACACCAACGAGCAGAGTGGGGTCTGGACAACAACACCAGAGTGGGGTCTGGACACCAACGAGCAGAGTGGGGTCTGGACAACAACAACACCAGAGTGGGATCTGGACACCAACGAGCAGAGTGGGGTCTGGACACCAACGAGCAGAGTGGGGTCTGGATACCAACGAGCAGAGTGGGGTCTGGACACCAACGAGCAGAGTGGGGTCTGGACACCAACGAGCAGAGTGGGGTCTGGACAACAACACCACCAGAGTGGGGTCTGGACACCAACGAGCAGAGTGGGGTCTAGACAACAACAACACCAGAGTGGGGTCTGGACACCAACGAGCAGAGTGGGGTCTGGACAACAACACCACCAGAGTGGGGTCTGGACAACAACACACCAGAGTGGGGTCTAGACAACAACACCACCAGAGTGGGGTCTGGACAACAACAACACCAGAGTGGGGTCTAGACACAACAACACCAGAGTGGGGTCTAGACAACAACAACACCAGAGTGGGGTCTAGACAACAACAACACCAGAGTGGGGTCTAGACAACAACACCACCAGAGTGGGGTCTGGACAACAACACCAGAGTGGGGTCTAGACAACAACAACACCAGAGTGGGGTCTAGACAACAACAACACCAGAGTGGGGTCTGCACAACAACAACACCAGAGTGGGGTCTAGACAACAACAACACCAGAGTGGGGTCTAGACAACAACACCAGAGTGGGGTCTGGACAACAACAACACCAGAGTGGGGTCTAGACAACAACACCAGAGTGGGGTCTGGACAACAACACCAGAGTGGGGTCTGGACAACAACAACACCAGAGTGGGGTCTGGACAACAACACCAGAGTGGGGTCTGGACAACAACAACACCAGAGTGGGGTCTAGACAACAACACCAGAGTGGGGTCTGGACAACAACACCAGAGTGGGGTCTGGACAACAACACCAGAGTGGGGTCTGGACAACAACACCAGAGTGGGGTCTGGACAACAACACCAGAGTGGGGTCTAGACAACAACACCAGAGTGGGGTCTGGACAACAACACCAGAGTGGGGTCTGGACAACAACACCAGAGTGGGGTCTGGACAACAACAACACCAGAGTGGGGTCTGGACAACAACACCAGAGTGGGGTCTGGACAACAACACCAGAGTGGGGTCTGGACAACAACACCAGAGTGGGGTCTGGACAACAACAACACCAGAGTGGGGTCTGGACAACAACACCAGAGTGGGGTCTGGACAACAACAACACCAGAGTGGGGTCTGGACAACAACAACACCAGAGTGGGGTCTGGCGGTGAGTATGGTGGACCGGACGGAGCCACTAGCCAGTCGGTATCTAGCCGCCGCAGAGAGCGGAGCGCCTTCCGAGCCTTTAGTGCGCCGCCCCGCCGTCTCAGTTAGGTTGCGCGGCTGATCGGGATAATCATACCGGTGTTAGAGTGACAGTTTGAGAGTGTCGGCCGGAGTGATGAGGTGGAGTAGCAGCGTTGGGTGGCGCTGGTGTGGCGTGATCATCGTGCTCACAGGTGAAGTACCAGCGTGTATACCGTTTATTGGGCACTTGCGGTAGTATCCTGCTTGCCTATGTATGTTTGGACGCATGATTGTGTCTGGTCTTGCGTTGTGTTTTTTTATGGTATTAAGCTCTAGCTCTTGGGCCTTGTCTTTTAGCTATCTGTCATCGGGTAGCATGATCTATAACCCATAGATGCAACAGTGAATGAAGTTAACCTACTTTGTCTAATGTTCCACATGATAACCATGTTCTGAAGAAATATTATCACACATCTATTGACGCATGTGTGTGAGTGCGTGCGTGTTGCTAGAGAGGAGGGAATGTATTGACTACTCACAGTAGCGTCTAGTCACGTCCAGACATTCCTGAGTGCACATTGACATGCGGGCAGCCCCCACAAAACAGTGTGTAAAAAACACTCAAATATCACTCAACACAAAAATCTGACTGATTGACTAAACTTGTATATAACTAGTAACGTAAGTCATCTTTATCTATGACCAAGATTCATATTGTAAATAATTACCCCACATTATAGCCTAACTTTATAATCAGCCGCTTATTCCTACTCTTCCTTATGGTAACCATTTACAAAAATATATTACTTTAAAGTCATCAATGTGGTAATATCTCAAACCTTGTATTATTTACTGAAATGTTCAGTGAACGTAAATAAAGCTTAGAAAATACCAAGGCCGTAGTAAGGAGTGCTTGGAGCCCCACCAGCCTAGATATTGCCGGAACCTGTTCTCTCCACACCCTGTACGCGCTCCTCAACCAGGTGTGGGGGAGTGGTTCAGATATGTGTGTATATATATATATATATATATATATATATATATATATATATATATATATATATATATATAAAGGTAAATCCACCACGTAGCATAGCCCGTGCTACTTGGAACTTTTGTTCGAGTAGCTGAATCTAAAACAACAACAACAACTGTATGCTTAATAGCTTAATACATGTGGTACCATTCTGAATGTGGCGCAAGTGCATTAGTAACTCACAGGTGTTAGAATAATTCATGCATTGATTTACAAGAACTTGACAACTAGCTGGGAATGGCAATGTTGTTAGCTTCGTTTAGCCATCAATGGTCCATTTTGTCAAATAGAAAGAACTTTTATTCATTTTTCAGTAAAACTCAGAAAAGTCAGTATGTTCATCACGAAATCTACATATATCATTAATGTTAAATAATCTTTAACTAAGTTACCATAATCTCCATTAGATTTGGACATATATAAGGGTATAATTGTTATGTGATTTTATTTGAATTATAATTGTGTAAATTGAGTTATGTGAATTATAATCGGGACAGCTTTAAACATTTGCATATATCACTGTTATCTGCTCGATTATATCTTTAAATACATAGAAATTTTATATCAATTCGTCTTCTATGGCAACTCGGCCCCCCCCCTCCAAAAAAATACGAGACATGTATTGAAACACAATCAAACACTTGCCTGGTAAACCATTTGGTCCGGGAGACACCTCCCGCCACGCAAGATGCAGTCGCGCCTCCACAGATCTCCAGTATCATCTCTTGATACTAGTAATGGCTCAAAAGGGCCACCACTTACGGGCTATTCATGCCCGTGCCACCTCTTGGGTGGCTTAATCTTTATCATCATCATATCATCATTGCCTGGAAAGCTAACAGTCTCAAATTCGACTCTAGGTGAGTTGTTGTTATAGATTCAGCTACTCGGAACAAGTTCCAAGTAGCACGGGCTATGGTGAGCCCGTAACTTACCTGGCACAGGAGCTGGGCAAGAAGCACGAGCTATGGTTAGCCTCGTGGACAGGAGATGTCTCCCGTGTCTAGGTGAGTGTCGGCAACGTTAGGTTATATAATTCAGTATTGGCTAGTTACGTATATAAGCATGTCACCACCGCTTGTATAACCCAAATGGTTCTCCAATATTCAGTCCAGTTATGGGCTATTCATGCCCGTGCCACCTCTTGGACGGTTTAATCTTCAATCAATCAATATCCAGTCAAACGGTCTGTACTCACCAAGTCGTGCTTGCGGGTGTTGAGCTTGGGCGCTTTGGTTCCGCCTCTCAACCATCAATTAACTGGTGTACAGTTGATAACTGTACAGATTCCTGAGCCTATTAGGCTCTATCATATCTACATTGAAACTGTATGGAGTTTACCTCCACCACATCAGACTACATATACAGTATGTATTGTGTGTGTGTGTGTGTGTGTGTGTGTGTGTGTGTGTGTGTGTGTGTGTGGTGTGTGTGTGTGNAATTCAACATTTTAACATTTACGACTTAGGTGGGTAGGTGGTTTCATGGGTTAATAACCCTGTGGGTAAAAAAATATCCTGTTTTCAGTCATAGATTGTGCTTGTTGAGCTTGAAACCATTGCTCCTTGTTTGTGGTTACATCTGACCTTTTGAAGAAATTTTGTCTGGATCAACATCTTCAAAATTGTTCAGTATTTTAAAAAGTTTTGATAAATCTGTTGTATCGCGACGGTTTGGAGTGTTACCCTGTGGCCCTCAACCATTCCCATTGTCAGCACTGAGAACTGCAGTGTGTTAGTTACCACCTACTGAAGCAGAAACCCTATATTATATATATATATATAGGGGATTAATGCTTCCTCCACTGTTATGTTATTTCTTTAAAAAAAAATAGTTTTATATTGTGAGGGAGAAAAGATTTATTGTAGCAAGTCTGCTACCTGTGCACAGCTAAACCTAATCTGTCTAATATGACCTAAGCTAACCTAACATGATCTCACCTAACCTATTAGCCTAATTAAGCCTTATCTAATATGAATGGTTCCAGAAAATACATTGATTTGTTATGTATATGGCAGACATTGATTTTTTTTAATGAATTTTTTTTAACAAAAATGTAATAAAAAATGTGAATTTAAATTTTAGTTTTTGGGCTTCATTTCATACTCAGTAGGGATAGGCTGAATGAATGATGTTATAGGGTTATAACCAAAAAAAAAGGCAACAAAATGTACTTATTAAATTTAATGACATTGTATAAATAGATGTGTAGCTGAAGTACTGTACTACATCTGTGTTGTTCGGGACTAAGATCTTAACTGGAACAAAATGGTCACATTATTTTGGTCCTGTACCTGTACATATATGAACATGTATAACGTTAAACTCATCCATCATTATTCTAGAAATTATGGCATTTACCTGTGGGCTACTATCTGTCTAGTAGTACAGTAACAATATATTCTGGTTAGCATTGTAAATGTATGGCCACGTCTGTGGTAGAAAATAAAAAAAAAAAAAAAAAATACAGTAACAATGGGGACAGAAATTTAGCAGCTTGTCAAGGTTCCCTTCCCCTTTGATGTTTCTCTTGTCTCATATTGTTTGTTAAAGCATACAGTTCGTACTGTATATGTCCAGAGTCAAAGATGTCGGTACTATTTGAGTTGGGAGTTTCTGCCAAGTGGATAACTGGTGTTTGTACCGAATACTGTAATTGCTATATTTTCACTTCTCATGATTAGAGTAGTTATGATTATAATCATGATTACTCAAAATTCAAATAGATATTTATTGTATAAAAAGATGAATTTATGTACTGTAGCACAATTTAAGATTTTTGTTATTATTTCTTAGAATGTTCAACAACAAATAAGGAAAGTTCTTTTTCCAGGAGTAATGTTATGCTTCAGGGATTGGAAGAAGTTTACATGCAACACTAAAACAGAACAGGTATACCCATCAGACTTGATAAAGACCTCTGATTTGAGAATGGCAAAGGAAATAACAATTCCCATTCCATCTGGTCACATTGCTGGTAAGTTTTCCAAATAAAAATGTTTGATATCGGCTTCTGCCATTCTTTTGTATTCATACCACTACTAAAGTTCAGGGTAAAGTTGTAGGTCTCCAGACAGTCACTGATCTCTACAATTACAGGTAACAACATCAGTTGTCTGTATCAGATATCAGCAGTTTAAAAAAATTTTTCAGATGTTACAAAAAATCACAATGTCATCTTCATATATCCCACAAGTGCATCTTTACAGTATAGTACTTTGAATTTTCCTGAAGGCTACAATCTCTCTTAGTGGCCTGAACCAGCTGGCCACTTATCAATGATCCCACCATTTTCCTGGTGATTTTATCGAGCTGGATTTTGAATTGTAGCAGTGTTTTGGCAATTACAGTTTTGGCAGATAGATGTTCTATGTTTATAACCCTATGGGGGAAAAAGCATCTCATGTTTTCTTGCTCCTTATTTGTTACATTTGACCTTTAAAGAAGTGTCTGGATCAATGTTCTCCAATTGTTTAGTGTTTTAAGTTTCACTGAGATCAGCCCTGTCATGTCTGACTTGCAGTGTTATCCCTGTGGCTCTCGACCATTCCATGTATAAGTCATTTTTTTTTTTTAAGATTTCTTTTCTACAAGAGTTGATAGTGTTTTTCTGAGAGAAGCCCCGGTAGCTTCAGGGAGCTACCAAGGCTCACCCAGAAATTGGCATTTCATATTATTAGAATATTATTTTATAAATATACTGTACAGTACAGTACTCTGATCTTTTCTATATATTATGATGCATTATCATAAGAAATGCAATGGAGAAAGTATGTAAAGTCAATTTAATATGGCTGGACCAAAATGTTGTGAGCTTTCATGTGTAATGTTGTGAGTTTAGCCATGAGAAAAGTACATATAAGAATGCATAGTTTTTTGCTAATCATTCTTAAATTGATTCAATACCTAGGGCTTAAATTCGTTATAAGTTACCATCCCTTAATAATAATACTTACCCTCACATGCTTTTACATTTTCTTTCTGCCCTGTCTTGTGTGAATTGGGGGAACTAATATCTTAATTATTTTTCTCAGGTAAGGTATGGAATGAGGGAGGATTCCCATCCTTGGCCTTCATGGGTGGATGGACAATGCTGGGACTTGGGATTGTTGGCTCCTCTACTTCCCAAGAATATTTCCTTGATAGCTATAGACTTTCCAGGTCATGGACTCTCATCGCCAAGACCTATAGGGTCTCCATCTCACTTTGTTGACTTGTTGCTTGTCATTGAACGGACAGTGCGGCATTTTGGTGGAAAGAGGTGAGTTGTAATCAGAAACATCACTGCTTACAGGAGAGTTTCATTGATTTTGGCAGTTTATTTTAAATTATAATGACAGTCATACTATGTATTGTACACATTTAAATGCAGTATAAGCCCTTAAAAATATACTAAAAGTAGTGAAGGAAAAATATTTCTATCATTGTTTTCTCTTCAGTAAATCAACCCACCATGTCAAGTAACTTTTAAAGTTAATTTACCCCTAAAAAATCTAGACTTATCAGTATATATAATGGATCCCTATAAATAATGGATAAACATTTTTTGCCAATCTGGGAGGACTCTGAAGTGGTTCCCTGTTGCTGCCCATTGGTTAACTTCACCCAATTCAAGTTACCCCTAGGTCCTTGTGAGTCATTAGTAGCCTACCAGCAAACAGTGGCCAAACATTGGCCCCCCTTAAAAGGATGCAAGGAGCAGGGGATGCTTGGTCACCCTAACTGAGAAATAAGCCACCAGAAAGATAGTGAAAAAAACGAATCTCAAAGAGAGGCTTCATTACGTTTTAACACTGTTTTTTTTTCTCGGTTTTGGGTTGATCTCTGATCCACAAGCTCCCCTTGCATCATTGGTCTTGGTTTCTGGTAGGCAAGAGTGGATCTCAGAGAATTGGTGCATCTACCTAAGGCTTGTGTAGACCAACACTTAGCTCAGGAAGTTGCTGATAACCACTAGAAATAGGTGTGCATTATATTTATCACTTAATTTTCCACTCATTCAGTAAAGGGCATTTTCCTGTGTATAGTACTAAATTACAGTACTGCTGCACTGTATTGTTAGGTAGGGAGCATAATGCCCAAATTAATCCAAATATGCTCAAGCACTCAAACTCAAATATGCAAATAAATATTTGCCTGGAGTTAGAGGAAAACTTTTGTTTAACAACTTGGTTCACCTAGTAGGTGGTGCACAAGAGAAGGGGGAGACATTGGATAAACATACGATTAACGAGAGGTGTCACTCGCCATAGCAAGAGCTAAGTAGCCCGAGACAATTCATGTTTAGCCAAACAGCTCTCTCCCTTGTAATAATGGTGTGTTGTTCTCACTTACACCCGCAAATAATGCATGTGTGACCCATCCCAAACATTCACTAGGAACGGGTGTTAAAAAATAATTTGAGTATCTGATTTCACGCTCTTGTTCAGAAAGAATTACAGTATGATTTTTTTTTTATTTTTAAATCTTTTGTAGTATTCAATCAGGCATATCTGTATCTTTCACTTTAATTTTCAGGTGAACTTATTAGGGCATAGCATGGGTGGTGGCCTCAATGTTGTATGCAGGAGCTTTCCAGAGAAGTTTAAAAAAGTCGTAATGATTGATCTCATCAAGCCTATTTCAACTGATCCTGATGTTCAGCCACTGAAAACTGCTCAAGGTATTGGAGAACTCTTAGAAGCAGAGACCAAGATTGGCAAGATCCTCAGTGTTATGAATATAATGATTTGGTAGACAAGATGGTAAAGTCATATGGGTTATCTTTAACTGAGGAAGCTGCTAAAGTTTTACTTAAAAGAGGCTCAAATAAAACATGCAAATGGTCTTTACTCCTTTAACTATGATCCAAGATTAAAATCAGGAAGTATTTATGGAACATCTTTTGAACCACAAAAGGCATTTGCAAATAAATTGCAATGTGAATTGCTGATTATAAGGCTTCAACTGGACCTTGGTATGAGAGTAAAGAGTTATATGATGAAATAATTAGTATCTATGAAAAGAAAACAAATAAATATATATTAAGAGTGTAGAGGGTACTCACCATGTTCATTTAAACAATCCAGAAGTTGTTGCTCCTATTCTTTGTGATTTTTTCAAGATAAATATGATCCAATAAATATATGTAGTGTATTAAGAAGGAATGTAATGGTATTTTGTATTTCAAGAGGATTATAAATTAGTGTAGTTCTTTACAGGAAAAACTTCTCTTTTGTTTACTGTTAAATATACCTGTCCAAAACGCTGTGTGTGTTAGTGGTTTTACAAGAATGTAAAAACATCAATGTTATGTACTCTCCTAAACCCAATGTACCTTCTTGTATATATATATTACTGTATAAATAAATAAATAAAAATAATTTGTTATATTTTTATCTGAGTTTTGCTAGAAATGCTATGCATATTAATGGCTTCATTACACTATGTGTAATTCTTGCTCCTACAATTGTCTCTTCCTCTAATGATTTATGTGTATATATTCTTACGAATAATTTAGTACTATACTGTACATTAAATATGATTTAAACTCGTTTGTCTGTAGCATTGAATATAATTTTATGAATGAGATTATACATCCTCATAAGTAGCCAGAGGGAGTGAGGGGTCGGCTCGAAATTGACTCGCCTCCCATCCTCTTTCTCCAAAATGTTATTAATATAAATGGTGGTTATTTTATAAAAAAATTAGGATTTTTTAAGCATCTGAAGACTTTTAGGTCATACCTTCACAGCTATGGCCTGTTACAGGCTTTCAGAACCTTCATCTTTAGGACAGTGCATTTGGTGCTGTTCTGGCTCATCTCCCTTATACAAAACCTGGGTGCATCCTAGTTTCCTTGAGAGGTGGTTGTGAAGACATTTCTCCAGATATTTAAATTCCTTAATGTGGCATACACTTTTTAAATAAACCTTTGAAACATTGTCAATAAAATGCCGATGCTGACTAGCTATGACAAACAGAACCTATATACTGGTTAAAATGTGAAAGGTAAAAAACAGGTTGGATGTAATGACATGCTTCTTCGTGGGTTCGAGGGCAGCTCCTGTTGCTAGCTGCTTTTTCTGTTTAACTTGTCTTCCATACAATCACACCAGAGCCTACTGGAGACCAGAGGCCAAAACCTGCAGAAAGCAGGGGCTATGTGATCACCCTCATCATGATAGCAGCCACCAAAAAGGAAAAAAAAAAAAATACAGGTAATTATCAAAAGAAGGCACCAAGTTGGGGAGGTTATGTAGCCCCATCAAATGTGTGTGGGATATTCAAAAGGCGCTAAATATCGCTAAGGATGCCAGTACGAGAACAAAAAGCACATAAGATGAACAATATCAAAGGTATCTGATTCACCAAGGATTCTATTGAGGCACAGGCGGGAAGCAAGAAGTGCAACAAAAAAGACAAGCAAAAGCAAATGAAAAATTCACTGTAAACATAAATGACAAGGCTGGTCTCATAGAAACTGTTAAAGAACTGAACAAAATGGTGGATGTTAACCCAACCCATTTCTTTAAAAGGTCACATGTAACCCATAGAGGGGCAACAGCTTCAAGCTCAACAAGCCATAATGTTAGGAGAGAAAATAGATGCTTTTCACCCATAGGCTCTATGGGCACTGTTGGTTGAAAGTAACCAACATTATGTATACAGGAGTTTGTAACCATCTCTTTCAACCAATGGTATGCACTTATAAATCCATGGAACCACCTACTCGCCTAAGTTGTAAATGCCAAGACATTACAGTACCAAAGTTCAAAATTCAATTTGAATACTTCTTAAGAGAAATAGGGTGGGGGCATTTAACAAGCCACCAGCTTCCAGTCCCCATTACCTTGAGATACCTTGAGGTGCTTCCGGGGCTTATCGTCCCCGCGGCCCGGTCATCGACCAGGCCTCCTGGTTGCTGGACTGATCAACCAGGCTGTTGGACGCGGCTGCTCGCAGCCTGACGTATGAGTCACAGCCTGGCTGATCAGGTATCCTTTGGAGGTGCTTATCCAGTTCTCTCTTGAACACTGTGAGGGGTTTGCCAGTTATGTCCCTTATGTGTAGTGGAAGGTCTTTACCCATGAGGTAAAGACCTTATTAACAGCTTTAGAAAAGTCCCTGTATACAATGTCTACTTGAAATCTTCATAAAGAAATCCTCCTTCATAAAGAAATCCTCTTTATAATCATTTCCAGTGGCTTGTCAATCATGGAGTATTATGATTGTGCCCATGCACTGGCTGTTAATTGCACAATTAATAGTTAGTTTAGTTCTTTTATTTCAATATAATACTGTTTACAGTAATTTGTATTATGCATCCCATCCTGTGGGTGGTAGTGGAAAAGGTTACAGAGGCACATGGCCTCAGGAACTGAGCCCCAAATTCATTTAGCTAAGCAAGTTACAATCTTGATAAGGTAGCTGCACAGTTTAATGAATCCCATACCCATAATTAAATTAAATAAATTATATCAATAATAGGTTCAAGAACATCCACAAGGACAGTTTGTCTCATTAAATTTGTATAATTTACTCTATGTTTTGTTGTGTTCTTGTAGTTTTACTATATTTCACCTTTGTATTTACCCTTCTGTTAATAATGTTAAAAAATACTGTACTGTTGGTAGAACAACAAATTACATAATGATAATTCCATGATAATGATGTAATAGTCTTTGTTGTCATTATCACTGTTATATTGTATAACATTTGTTATATATATTGAACATTCTCACTAATGTTAACTAACTTCTCTTTTAGTGTAGCTTTGTAACTTGCTTAGCTAAATGAATTGTGGGGTTCAGTCCCTGAGCCCATTATGTGCCTCTGTAACCCTTTCCACTACCGCCCACAAGATTGGTATGGGGTGCATAATAAATGAACTAAATTAATACTAGTGAAGTAAAGTGCTTACTCCTTCATATCGTTAAATATATACACCATTACACGGTTAAATCTATACAGTGTACCGTAAAATACTTTATTTTTAAATATACTTGCCGGAAACGCAATACGTGTTAGTGGCTATTCAAGAATGTAAAAACGTCAATGCTATATACTCTCATAAACCCAATGTACCTTCTTGTATATAAATAAATATATAAATAATTTATCTAAATTATTACAAGCTTTGCCAGAAACGCTATGCATATTAGTGGCTTCATTTATATGTATAACTCTTGCTCCTACAACTGTCCCTTCCTCTAATGTTTTTTGTGTACAAAAGTACACTTGTGTACTTTTGTGTTTTGTGTATTCTTATGAATAAAATAATTATAATAAATTACTAAGCAATTAATAATCCCGGGCTGGTCCGTTCTTCTCCATCCGTTCCGTAGCCGTCCTCTTTTAATCTCGGGCAGGTAGTATGGGGGGACTGAACCATTACTATAGATATATATATAACATCACTATAGACAGCGTTTCAAACGTGACATAGACATAATTAGGAAATTTATTTACAAATTTAATTAGGTAATACTTGTTCAGTTTGATGTTTTTTACTAATAAATATATTTAGCAAATTAAGAATTTGTTATATTTAAGAATGCAGTTTTTGTCAACAAATGTGTAAATATAGTAAATAATTTTCCCACTTGATGTATTACTTCCGGAAACTCAATATTAGGAGTGAGATTTACTAAAATATCGAATAGCGTGTTTTTAGGTAGATCTGGATAATTTAACGGAAGCCGGACCGCACGCGACCCGTGGCCAGTTCTCGTTATTCAGTAACTTCCTGCTATACTTTCCGGCCCACTTTTCTACCACTTGGGCGATCCTCCATCTTTCGTCTTCTTCTTTACGGTACGTGAAGTTTGTGGGAAGGCTCTTCATGCCCGTCTTGAAGTGTCCCACCTCATGGTTGCCGTTCTCCTTGATGGGAGGCAGCATCTGGCCACTCTTGCCCTCCTCCT
Organism: Procambarus virginalis; assembly: GCA_020271785.1. Taxonomy (NCBI): domain Eukaryota; kingdom Metazoa; phylum Arthropoda; class Malacostraca; order Decapoda; family Cambaridae; genus Procambarus; species Procambarus virginalis. The sequence continues at coordinate 7,555,242 of WNGS01039543.1, read as the reverse complement.
CTTGGGTAAATCTGTATTATCTGCGGCTACATAGTCTCCCCGGCTTGATGCCTTCTTGTAATAATTACTAACTGTATGCTCTGTGTCTCAGGAATGTGCAGATGTTGTCATTTTTCCATTCAACTCTAACACGGGACTCGCATTGCCAAAACACAACCCATAACTTTTAGGTTCTGGTGAAACCTTTTTTGGGTTGTGTGAGGAAGTATGGGTAGACGGGAGGTGACGGGGCCGACGGTGGTGCTGGTGCTGGTCCTCGGGGCCACCTTCTCCCTGGGGGTGTTCTGTGGCTACAAGCTCAAGAGCTGGAGGGTAGAGTGGCTCAAGAGGCGCCGGGAGCGGCTCCATAGGAAGATCCAAGAGACTCAGGCAGAGCTGGACATGATACAGAGGACTTGACACAAGTCTTGGTATGCCATAATAATATTTGTGTACTGTATATATATATAAGTGCACGGTAAGTAGTGAGAAGTGTTGGTGACAAATTATTTAATTATTTATTGTAAGGTTGATATCGCTATATTGGTCAGTGGGGTGTTTATTTGGATACATCAATGTGCTTATAGCAATACTAGTGTAATATAGTATTTCATGTCCTTGCCTATAGCCTAAAACCATTTTCAATTAATCATCTGTGATTTTCTAGCAAACCTAACTTTACAGTGGTCAGACTATACACATTATTTTACATTACATTGTTAAGTGATATTGTATCCATAGAGAGCGGAATGAGGTCAAGAGCTACCAAAGGTTTTACCAATTCATGTCATCACTACACTTTTTAAACTCGTCTAGTGTAACCCAACCTACCCTAACCTAACCTTATGTAACAAAAAAAAATTGCATATATAATGTGTGCAAGGTGTGTGACAAATATATTTCAAGGCAGTTTGTTTATGCTTCTGCTCAATCGACCTGTGTTCACCTAGTTGCTCACCTAGTTGTGCTTGCGGGGTTGAGTTCTAGCTCTTTCGGCCCGCCTCTCAACTGTCAATAAACTTTTTTTTTTTTCCCCCCAAATGCACACAATTCCCCCAGGAAGCAGCCTGTAGCAGCTGTCTAACTCCCAGGTACCTATTTACTGCTAGGTAACAGGGGCATCAGGGTGAAAGAAACTGCCCATTTGTTTCCGCCATCGCTGGGGATTGATCCCCGGGCCACAGGATTACGAATCCTGAGTGCTGTCCACTAAGCTGTCAGGCCCCTGTCTAGTCAAGTGTAAGCTGGGTAGAGTTCTCTAGATTACCATAGAGGTCTATACAGTACTATAGTGCAGTTATCTGCACAGTCAGTTCGCAACAAAATGTTCTGGACTCAATTATTGTACAAGATGGATATGTTGGACATTTTTCCTTACACCTGATGCCTGTGTTTACCTAACAGTAAATAAATAAACAATAATTTATAATAATTCAATGTTGGGGGACTGGAAACCAGTGTATATATATATATATATATATATATATATATATATATATATATATATATATATATATATATATATATTATTTGTCCCCATCAAGGTTAAATTACTGAGTTTCTCCAGGTTACAATCCCCACAACAAGCTGACTTACTCCTGGGTACCTATTTATTGCTAGGTGAACAGGAGCATTAGGTGATAAGAAATGCACCGAATCATTTCTGTCCCACCCGGAGCTCAAATCGAAATTCTCGATTGTGTCAAGAACGAACCCGACTGTACCAGGACTCGGGAATTAGGCAAATTGGGAATTGCATCCTTGGGAAGGTCAGTTGTAGGACTAGGGTGCCTCAGTAATCCTAATGTAAGAACAGTAGCTTAAAGCATTTATTACAATAATGGCTAGGCAAATCTTTTCTCTCTTATTTCAGGTGAAACCTACTCTCCTTCAATGTAAATATGAGAACTCTTACCAAGATTCCAGACGAAGCATTACGACTTTTATTGGTTGTAGTAGTAGTAATGCCTTGCCTGGGGTGGATATTTCTGCTACATGCTTAAAAATTGACAATTAAAATTGAGAACTATTTTTGCTTGGCCTCACCTGGGCTGTGAACTACAGTATTGTATATAAATTTTGTGTTTTCTGTGGTTAATCATGCTTTTTATAAGTTCTTGCATGATCAAATGATTGCAGGTCAGAGACATAATTTAATAATTTTGAAAAGTCTTTAGATGTAATAATGTAATAATAATAATAATAATAATAATAATATGTAAAATAGATATGCTGTGAAGTGTTTACTAATATGTAGACAATTTTTAAAATTACAATATAAGTTTTTGAAAATGGGAATGTGAAAAATATTAAAATAATTGCTGTGATACTGTTATTTGTATGCAAACATCAATAATAAAAATAGAAAATGTGTTTTTATGACTAAATATCTTCCTGCAACTTAGGTTGAACAAAAATTAATGTTTTGAGTTTAATGAAATGGCCTTTTTTAGTAGCACCCTGGTAGCTTCGCTAAGTTTTGGCTTTGGTTCCCTAAGTCACTGAGGAACTTTGAGTCCCAGAAGGACATTATCCAAATTGTTTTGTTTCCATAATAATTAGAGCTTAGTGGAGAGCATACCTCAGTTAACCCCTTGGTAAACTGCTTGAAATGACACACATGAACCCTAAAATAATGTTTTTTAGCAACTCAAATACAGTACAACTCAAATACAGTGCTGTATTTGGCAAGAATTGTGCTAAACACCTGAATACCCTCTAACCAACTGCAGTATTATATACCGACTACCACTTTG
>WNGS01039543.1:7530518-7552482 GCA_020271785.1 Procambarus virginalis | reverse complement strand
TTTAGCGGTGGTAGGCTGGACGGTCGTCGTAGTGGGTTTAGCGGTGGTAGGCTGGACGGTCGTCGTAGTGGGTTTAGCGGTGGTAGGCTGGACGGTCGTCGTAGTGGGTGTTAGCGGTGGTAGGCTGGACGGTCGTCGTAGGGGTTTAGCGGTGGTAGGCTGGACGGTCGTCGTAGGGGTTTAGCGGTGGTAGGCTGGACGGTCGTCGTAGTGGGTTTAGCGGTGGTAGGCTGGACGGTCGTCGTAGCGGGTTTAGCGGTGGTAGGCTGGACGGTCGTCGTAGTGGGTTTAGCGGTGGTAGGCTGGACGGTCGTCGTAGTGGGTTTAGCGGTGGTAGGCTGGACGGTCGTCGTAGTGGGTTTAGCGGTGGTAGGCTGGACGGTCGTCGTAGTGGGTTTAGCGGTGGTAGGCTGGACGGTCGTCGTAGTGGGTTTAGCGGTGGTAGGCTGGACGGTCGTCGTGGTGGGTTTAGCGGTGGTAGGCTGGACGGTCGTCGTAGCGGGTTCAGGGGTGGTGTCGGGTGAGAGGTTTATAGAGAAACAAATGGGGTCGGCGCCAATTATACCCGTGCATAAAGCTACCTCGCCAATACCATTTCCATCGACTGACAATAGTATTAGACTAAAGCCTTTACACGGGATTGTCGTAGTACACAGCTGCTGCCCTCTGTTGGATGAAAGCAATATTTATAAATATAATACACATACAATATACATCCATAATATATATCACGTTTAACATACAAAAACAACCTCGTAAAGACTGTCTTGTGTGGCACCAGTCTGTCCTTATAAAATCTGACTAATTGCTCAGTAATCCAGCTGCCATCCGCCCCCTATTTTTGAATGAAAACCGTAACACACAACATATCTTCACCTTATGGTCTTCCAAGATGCGACCGAGAGCAAATTCAATTTCTTTCTTTATTATGCACCCATACCCATCCCGTGGGCGGTGGTGTAAAGGATTACAGAGGCAAATAATCAGTCAGGAACTGAACCCTCTAGTTCGTTTAGCTAAGCAAATAACAATCTTTGACGCTAGTTACACAATTATTAATGTTTTATATATATATATATATATATATATATAATATATATATATATATATATATATATATATATATATATATATATATATATATCAGCAGCTATAGCGCGTTGCAAGACACCGTGATGATTTTCCAGATATAGTGAAAATGATTAGGCCATCGAGGTAATCCCAGCATAGAAATGTGGAGTTCCTACTGGCATTAATAGCATTGGAACTACCCAATCTACCTACGTTAACTAAAAGGAGAGAAAAAGTCACAGTTTCATGGCTGAAAACAATTCAACGCACCTGTCGTTTGATTTAAAGGTATATCAGGCACATCAGAACCTCTGATTAATCTTACAAACAGCTGAACGTAATTGAATACATCATAATGAAATGTAAACAATATTTACCTGCAAGAGTGAACGAAAATGGAAAGCATCAGAGCTACACCGCTGACCTGGGGGAAAAAACATATTTAACCTATTGGTATATAGATATTATTTTTTAGATTCAAGAAAACACATATTACATTTGTAATATCTTCAGTCTGTATCTACATACGATGGATTATTTGCCCTCTGATTTTAATACTTACAAAGACCACAGTTAACTGATGCTTCATGGTAATCAGAGGTATATAAATGGTTGAAGCAATATGGAATCAGGACTGCGAAGGTTTGTTGTAACGGACGGTATTGCAGACAGATGCTACGTATTCAAGACAGGTACTACGCATGCATAACAGGCGATAGGCTAGCAAGGCGACTGCTACACTTGAAATTACAGTCTCCGTGGTGTAGTGGTAAGACACTCGCCTGGCGTTCCGCGAGCGCTATGTCATGGGTTCGTATCCTGGCCGGGGAGGATTTACTGGGCGCAATTCCTTAACTGTAGCCTCTGTTTAACGCAACAGTAAAATGTGTACTTGGATGAAAAAACGATTCTTCGCGGCAGGGGATCGTATTCCAGGGACCTGCCCGAAACGCTACGCGTACTAGTGGCTGTACAAGAATGTAACAACTTCTCAAAAAAAAAAAAAAAAAAAAAAAAATCTTCCTGGGTCTCGGGACAGCTGGTGCATGAGTGCGGCAGGTGTAATAACTTCAGTGCTTGAAACTGTGAGCTTGCGCCTTCCAACTCAACATATAGTCGGCAGCACACTGCAATAATTTCAACGTGCGCAGTCTAGCTTCGATCTATATTGACTCACTAACACCTGAGCGACAAATTTCTCAGGTGAGATGTTTATTACATGCAAATAATGTCACTGCTAGAGGCAGTGTTTACGGTGTAACGGTTCACTTCCACATTCACCTAGTGTTAGTAAAAAAAATAGTTCTTAATCAGTACAGTATATGGAATAGTACATTCATCTGTTGTTTGCTGAACATAAAATTTATGAGAGCAATTCTGTTCTTATACTTTCAACGCAATTTCTTCCTAATGCACAACTGCGACGTATCTTCGGCGGTGTCCGTGGATGGACTATTTACTCTTTACATTTAAAGGCAATCAATCAAATATGATCCTGCTTGCAAATTTTTTCCTTAGGTATTTTTAATTTTTTTTGTTGGGCATTTGCATTTTGAGGGGGGGGGGTTGGATATTTTGTTGGGCATTTTGACGTTTTTGTTGGGAGTTTTTTGTTGAAAATTTTGAACAGCATTGTGTTCACTGTTATCTGATCATTGTACAGTCTTTATCACAGTCAGGCTCTTTTGTATTACTATCATTGTTAAATAATAGCAGTTACAAATATATTTTGACATTTTCAGTGATTCTGTGGTCACAAGCTGAACAACAGTGTTGTTAGCTCGTGCTGCATGCGCCAGCCTAGGTTGCTCTCTCAGTACTGAAGTCTTCACACCCAGTAATTGTGCCTGCAATTTTTTTCTTGCATCTGGGTTTAATTGGAAGAGGAGTTCTCCAAAACTCATCTTCGTTCGAGGTGAAGAAAAATAATTAAGTAACTTTAGAATGTATTACACTCATTATAAATTACACAACGTTTCGAACCTACATGGTTCATTCTCAAGTGATGGGACAGTACAGGACATATTGAATTTATACCATTCGGCAGTCAGGTGTGAACAATGGGGTCAGGTGTAAACAAATGGATCGCACAATGGGGTTTAAAGGTCTATACAAATGGATCAAGAATAAGGCACATAGGGGAGAAGAGTAAGGTGTAAAGTGTGAAGAATAAGGCGAAAATAGAGTACGAGACATACAAAGATTAATCAGGTGTAGTGGGCGTGGTATGTTGAGCAGTGTCTTTTATGTTGATGTTGCCATCTTCACGTTCCGGTCTTGTTCTGACAAGAACAAGACCATACCATGACTTTTGGAGAACTCCTCTTCCAATTAAACCCAGATGCAAGACCACTATAGTCAGAGGGATAGAAACCCTAAACAAGAAAATAATCAATACAGAATATGCAGATATATATATATATATATATATATATATATATAATATATATATATATATATATATTGATTGCCTGAAACGCTATGCGTTCGCACGTGGCTTTGCAAGAATGTAAAAATATCACTAATGTAATCTCATTATATGCCTCAGTAACACCACTACCGTGCACAGGATAAATATGTGATGCATAATAAATGAAGTAAACTGACTAATGTAATCTCACCAACCATTGGACCTAGCTTATTGTAAATAAAATATTATTATTATTATTATTATAATATAATAGTTATAATAATAATAATAATAATAATAATAATAATAATAATATATATTATTATTATCATTATTAGTATTATTATAATATAATAGTTATTATTATAACAGAGAGATTATAATAATAATATTATTATTATTATAATTATATATATAAGTTGCCGCCTCCAGTAAACAACCCCAAGTGATCATGCACGCCTCACAGCTGTGCAGGCTCCCCATGCAGGGGACTTCCTTTTGGCAGTCCCTATGTCAGCGACAGGCACAAGTCTTGATCCGCAGGAGCTCCGTATTGCAGTCGCTCTCCGCCTTGCTGCCCCTATCCACACTGTTCATAGGTGTATTTACAGCGAGGCAGATGCTGACGAATATGGATTGCATGGCCTGCAATGTGGAAAATCTGGTGGTTGGCACACTAGACACGACGAAGTCAATGACATCATTAAATGAAGCCTTGCCTCTGCCCAGTGTCCAGCAGAGAGAGAGCCCCTCAACCTATTGAACCGTGACTCTGTTAGCTTTGCCGGCCAACCAGACGGAATCATACTGCGCCTGTGGAAGGGTGGCAGACAGTTGGCGTGGGACTATACTTGCGTATCCACCCTGACAACCACATATATCACCCTCTCTGCCGGCCAAGCAGGAGCCGCGGCGACACACAGAGAAAGATACAAGTCAGCCAAGTACAGGCAATTAGACCACCGGTAACACTTTGTTCCAATAGGGTCTGCAGACCCCAGGCCCATGGGGAGAGAGTGCAAGAAGGTTTCTTAAGGATCTTGGTTCCAAGCTCATTGACACTACAAGAGACCCTAAAGGGGCAAGTTTTCTCTTTCAGCGCCTCAGTCTCGCGATCCAGAGGGGGAATGCCCACTGCATCCTCGGTTCCTGCCCGGCGTCGGAGGAGTTCGAGGAAATCTACAGCCCTAGGAAGCGAACTTTTTCTTGTGTCCTCTTAATGTTCATTTTTTGTATAAATCGATATGTAACTGTATAACGTTGCATTATAAAGTGTACACCATAAAAAAAGGGGTGGTAGCACTCTAACGAACACTCATACGTATTCAGAGTTAAATGGCAAGTTTTTCTCTGAATGCTCTATGTTCCCTTCTTTGAGGCTGTGGGTTCCTATAATTGCACCGGAGGTGGTACCACCCCCCAATAATATAATAATAATAATAATAATAATAATAATAATAATAATAATAATAATATAATAATAATTATAATTAATAATATTATTAATTAATTATTATTATTATTATTATTATTATTATTATTATTATTATATTATTATTATTATTATTATATTATTATTATTATTATTATTATTATTCTTATTATTATTATTATTATTATTATTATTATTATTATTATTATTATTATTATTATTATTATTATTATTATTATTATTATTATTATTATTATTATTATTTTATTATTATTATTATTATTATTATTATTATTATTATTATTATTCTCTCCATCAGTTTCTTGGAGACACCATTTGGTCACCATTTGGTCCGGGAGACATCTCCCGTCACGCAGGGTGCAGTCGCACCTCCACAGATCTCCAGTATCATCTCTCGATACTGTTAATGGCTCATAAGGGCCACCACTTACGGGCTATTCATGCCCGTGCCACCTCCGGGGTGGCTTAATCTTTATCAATCAATCAATCTTCTTGGAGAAAATTGCGTGAGGAGGTAATGACAGAATCAAGGAGCTTTTGCTGATTAGATTCGTCATGAGAAACTGTGTTGCTGCAATATGATTATATCAATAATATTGTGCAACAATTCAGTTGCATATATTGCAGCGCATCCAGATGCACACCTCCAGAGTTTAGATGCACTTGAGACCCCGAGAAAGTCTCAAGAGTGCAGTTGACCATTGTTAAGAGCCTCGTCATGGTTATGAGGCATATGGCTGGCCATCTCCTGGTACCACCGGCCTCCTTGCTGTCACACTGCAGTAAGCTCTTGCTAAGGTAATGTGAGAGTTGGTCTGTGGGTGTTGGGCCGTTCTTGAGGCCTATGGGTAACATGTGTCTATAGGCTTATACACTCGTGGAACCTCCTACCCGCCGAAGCTGAAAATAGAGAAATATTGCTTCGGTTCAAGACCCGGCTGGTAAATCAGGCATAAAATCAAGAGAAATAGGTGGAGGTTCGACAAGCCACCGGCCTCCTGTCCTCGACGAGGCCACTAGAGAGAGATAGTGGCCCTCGGGTAAATTAAGGTAAATGAACTCTAAACGAGTCTTTGAACAAAGGTGTTGAAAGCTGTTTTTCTTATTTAAGTGGCATAATAAAACTTATTACAGACCTAGTTTAAAGATTTATCTGGAGGGAATGTTCCAGCTACAGCATTGATGCTTATTATGTATGTATAGTACTGTAGTTGTATTTCTACTAAAGTACTGTATTTAATTGTTCCACAAATCTTCGGAAAGCAGTCTAATCAGAGGAAGCTTAATGCTTTCTCTAGAGTAAATTGTGAATCGTTTGAATAATATACTTTTAGTCCTACTTTACTGTGCTATTTGGGTGCTGTATAAAGTTGGATGGTATAATTGGCACTGTATTTACCTGAATTTACCTGAGGGCCACTAACACTCCAGTGGTCTCGATGACGACATGGAGCTAGTGTCTTGTCAAAGGTCCCCTCATTTGTCCTCGGGATTTTTTCGAGTTTCATTTTAAAAGTTTACTGTAGTTAGTTTAGTTCATTTATTATGCACCCCATACCCATCCCGTGGGCGGTAGTGGAAAGGGTTACAGAGGCACATAATGGGCTCAGGGACTGAACCCCACAATTCATGTAGCTAAGCAAGTTACAATCTTGATGAGCTAGTTACAAAATTCAATGGACATCGTCACATCAACAATGGGTTCGAGATTGACCTCAAGTACAGGTTCTAAATTAAGCAACTGACATGTGGAGAGCTAGTGTCACAATTGACATGTTTGTCCTGCACACCGCCCCCCATCCAGCGGGCAGCGGTGGATAGGTTACAATCACTTAGTTACTACCTACAGTTAGCAAACTGGGATTTTAAAATTCAACATTTTAACATTTACGACTTAGGTGGGTAGGTGGTTTCATGGGTTAATAACCCTGTGGGTAAAAAAACATCCTGTTTTCAGTCATATATTGTGGCTTGTTGAGCTTGAAACCATTGCTCCTTGTTTGTGTTACATCTGACCTTTTGAAGAAATTTTGTCTGGATCAACATCTTCAAAATTGTTCAGTATTTAAAAAGTTTTGATAAAATCTGTTGTATCGCGACTGGTTTGGAGTGTTAACCCTGTGGCCCTCAACCATTCCCATTGTCAGCACTGAGAACTGCAGTGGTTAGTTACCACCTACTGAAGCAGAAACCCTATTTATATATATATATATAGGGGATTAATGCTTCCTCCACTGTTATGTTATTTCTTTAAAAAAAAAATAGTTTTATATTGTGAGGGAGAAAAGATTTATTGTAGCAAGTCTGCTACCTGTGCACAGCTAAACCTAATCTGGTCTAATATGACCTAAGCTAACCTAACATGATCTCACCTAACCTAATATAGCCTAATTAAGCCTTATCTAATAATGAATGGTTCCAGAAAATACATTGATTTGTTATGTATATGGCAGACATTGATTTTTTTTAATGAATTTGTTTTTAACAAAAATGTAATAAAAATGTGAATTTTAAATTTTTAGTTTTTGGGCTTCATTTCAATACTCAGTAGGGATAGGCTGAATGAATGATGTTATAGGGTTATAACCAAAAAAAAAGGCAACAAAATGTACTTATTAAATTTTAATGACATTGTATAAATAGATGTGTAGCTGAAGTACTGTACTACATCTGTGTTGTTCGGGACTAAGATCTTAACTGGAACAAAATGGTCACATTATTTTGGTCCTGTACCTGTACATATATGAGACATGTATAACGTTAAACTCATCCATCATTATTCTAGAAATTATGGCATTTACCTGTGGGCTACCATCTGTCTAGTAGTACAGTAACAATATATTCTGGTTAGCATTGTAAATGTATGGCCACGTCTGTGGTAGAAAATAATAAAAAAAAAAAAAAAGTACAGTAACAATGGGGGACAGAAATTTAGCAGCTTGTCAAGGTTCCCTTCCCCTTTGATGTTTCTCTTGTCTCATATTGTTTGTTAAAGCATACAGTTCGTACTGTATATGTCCAGAGTCAAAGATGTCGGTACTATTTGAGTTGGGAGTTTCTGCCAAGTGGATAACTGGTGTTTGTACCGAATTCTGTAATTGCTATATATTTTCACTTCTCATGATTAGAGTAGTTATGATTATAATCATGATTACTCAAAATTCAAATAGATATTTATTGTATAAAAAGATGAATTTATGTACTGTAGCACAATTTAAGATTTTTGTTATTATTTCTTAGAATGTTCAACAACAATATAAGGAAAGTTCTTTTTCCAGGAGTAATGTTATGCTTCAGGGAATTGGAAGAAGTTTACATGCAACACTAAAAACAGAACAGGTATACCCATCAGACTTGATAAAGACCTCTGATTTGAGAATGGCAAAGGAAATAACAATTCCCATTCCATCTGGTCACATTGCTGGTAAGTTTTCCAAATAAAAATGGTTTGATATCGGCTTCTGCCATTCATTTTGTATTCATACCACTACTTAAAGTTCAGGGTAAAGTTGTAGGTCTCCAGACAGTCACTGATCTCTTACAATCACAGGTCTCTGGATATCAGCAGTTTAAAAATATCTTTCAGATGTTACAAAAAATCACAATGTCATCTTCATATATCCCACAAGTGCATCTTTACAGTACAGTACTGTACTTGAATTTTCCTGAAGGCTACAATCTCTCTTAGTGGCCTGAACCAGCTGGCAACTTATCAATGATCCCACCATTTTTCCTGGTGATTTTATCAAGCTGGATTTTGAATTGTAGCAGTGTTTTGGCAATTACAGTTTTGGCAGATAGATGGTTCCATGGGTTTATAAGCCTATGGGGGAAAAAGCATCTCATGTTTTCTTGCTCCTTATTTGTTACATTTGACCTTTTAAAGAAGTGGTCTGGATTAATGTTCTCCAAATTGTTTAGTGTTTTAAGTTTCACCGAGATCAGCCCTGTCATGTCCGACTTACAGTGTTATCCCTGTGGCTCTCGACCATTCCATGTATGAGAGTCGATTTTTTTTTTTGTAAGGCTTCCTTTTCTACAAGAGTTGATAGTGTTTTTCTGAAGGAAGCCCCGGTAGCTTCAGGGAGCTACCAAGGCTCACCCAGAAATTGGCATTTCATATTATTAGAATATTATTTTATAAATATGCTGTACAGTACAGTACTCTGATCTTTTCTTATATATTATGATGCATTATCATAAGAAATGCAATGGAGAAAAGTATGTAAAGCCAATTTAATATGGCTGGACCAAAATGTTGTGAGCTTTTCATGTGTAGTGTTGTGAGTTTGGCCATGAGAAAAGTACATATAAGAATGCATCTTGAGGGTATCTTGAGTTGATTTCGGGGCTTTGTTTTTAGTGTCCCCGCGGCCTGGTCCTTGACCAGGCCTCGACCCCCAGGAAGCAGCCCGTGACAGCTGACTAACTCCCAGGTACCTATTTACTGCTAGGTAACAGGGGCATAGGGTGAAAGAAACTCTGCCCATCGTTTCTCGCTGGTGCCCGGGATCGAACCCGGGACCACAGGATCACAAGTCCAGTGTGCTGTCCGCTCGGCCGACCAGCTCCCTGCATAGATGCATAGTGTTTTGCTAATCATTCTTAAATTTATTCAATAGATAAGGCTTAAATTCGTTATAAGTTACCATCCTTAATAATAATGCAGGACCTTCACATGCTTTTACATTTTCTTTCTGCCCTGTCTTGTGTGAATTGGGGGAACTAATATCTTAATTTATTTTTCTCAGGTAAGGTATGGAATGAGGGAGGGGTTCCCATCCTTGGCCTTCATGGGTGGATGGACAATGCTGGGACTTGGGATGGTTTGGCTCCTCTACTTCCCAAGAATATTTCCTTGATAGCTATAGACTTTCCAGGTCATGGACTCTCATCGCCAAGACCTATAGGGTCTCCATCTCACTTTGTTGACTTGTTGCTTGTCATTGAACGGACAGTGCGGCATTTTGGGTGGAAAGAGGTGAGTTGTAATCAGAAACATCACTGCTTACAGGAGAGTTTTCATTGATTTTGGCAGTTTATTTTAAATTATAATGACAGTCATACTATGTATTGTACACATTTAAATGCAGTATAAGCCCTTAAAAATATACTAAAAGTAGTGAAGGAAAATATTTCTATCATTGTTTTCTCTTCAGTAAATCAACCCACCATGTCAAGTAACTTTTAAAGTTAATTTACCCCTAAAAAATCTAGACTTATCAGTATATATAATGGATCCCTATAAATAATGGATAACATTTTTTGCCAATCTGGGAGGACTCTGAAGTGGTTCCCTGTTGCTGCCCATTGGTTAACTTCACCCAATTCAAGTTACCCCTAGGTCCTTGTGAGTCATTAGTAGCCTACCAGCAAACAGTGGCCAAACATTGGCCCCCCTTAAAAGGATGCAAGGAGCAGGGGATGCCTGGTCACCCTAACTGAGAAATAAGCCACCAGAAAGATAGTGAAAAAAACGGATCTCGAAAGAGAGGCTTCATTACGTTTTAACGCTGTTTTTTTCCTCGGTTTTGGGTTGATCTCTGATCCACAAGCTCCCCTTGCATCGTTGGTCTTGGTTTCTGGTAGGCAAGAGTGGATCTCAGAGAATTGGTGCATCTACCTAAGGCTTGTGTAGACCAACACTTAGCTCAGGAAGTTACTGATAACCACTAGAAATAGGTGTGCATTATATTTATCACTTGAATTTTCCACTCATTCAGTAAAAGGCATTTTCCATGTGTATAGTACTAAATTACAGTACTGTACTGCACTGTATTGTTAGGTAGGAAGCATAATGCCAAAATTTAATCCAAATATGCTCAAGCACTCAAACTCAAATATGCAAATAAATATTTGCCTGAGGTTAGAGGAAAACTTTTGTTTAACAACTTGGTTCACCTAGTAGGTGGTGCACAAGAGAAGGGGGAGACATTGGATAAACATACGATTAACGAGAGGTGTCACTCGCCATAGCAAGAGCTAAGTAGCCCGAGACAATTCATGTTTAGCCAAACCAGCTCTCTCCCTTGTAATAATGGTGTGTTGTTCTCACTTACACCCGGCAAATAATGCATGTGTGACCCATCCCAAACATTCACTAGGAACGGGTGTTAAAAAATAATTTGAGTATCTGATTTCACGCTCTTGTTCAGAAAGAATTTACAGTATGATTTTTTTTTATATTTTAAATCTTTTGTAGTATTCAATCAGGCATATCTGTATCTTTCACTTTAATTTTCAGGTGAACTTATTAGGGCATAGCATGGGTGGTGCTGCCTCAATGTTGTATGCAGGAGCTTTTCCAGAGAAAGTTAAAAAAGTCGTAATGATTGATCTCATCAAGCCTATTTCAACTGATCCTGATGTTCAGCCACTGAAAACTGCTCAAGGTATTGGAGAACTCTTAGAAGCAGAGACCAAGATTGGCAGAGATCCTCAGTGTTATGAATATAATGATTTGGTAGACAAGATGGTAAAGTCATATGGGTTATCTTTAACTGAGGAAGCTGCTAAAGTTTTACTTAAAAGAGGCTCAATAAAACATGCAAATGGTCTTTACTCCTTTAACTATGATCCAAGATTAAAATCAGGAAGTATTTATGGAACATCTTTTGAACAACAAAAGGCATTTGCAAATAAATTGCAATGTGAATTGCTGATTATTAAGGCTTCAACTGGACCTTGGTATGAGAGTAAAGAGTTATATGATGAAATAATTAGTATCTATGAAAAGAAAACAAATAAATATATATTAAGAGTGTAGAGGGTACTCACCATGTTCATTTAAACAATCCAGAAGTTGTTGCTCCTATTCTTTGTGATTTTTTTCAAGATAAATTATGATCCAATAAATATATGTAGTGTATTAAGAAGGAATGTAATGGTATTTTGTATTTCAAGAGGATTATAAATTAGTGTAGTTCTTTACAGGAAAAACTTCTCTTTTGTTTTACCGTTAAATATACCTGTCCAAAACGCTGTGTGTGTTAGTGGTTTTACAAGAATGTAAAAACATCAATGTTATGTACTCTCCTAAACCCAATGTACCTTCTTGTATATATATATATACTGTATAAATAAATAAATAAAAATAATTTGTTATTATTTTTATTTTGAGTTTTGCTAGAAATGCTATGCATATTAATGGCTTCATTATACAGTATGTGTAATTCTTGCTCCTACAATTGTCTCTTCCTCTAATGATTTATGTGTATATATTCTTACGAATAATTTAGTACTATACTGTACATTAAATATGATTTAAACTCGTTTGTCTGTATCATTGAAAATATAATTTTATGAATGAGATTATACATCCTCATAAGTAGCCAGAGGGAGTGAGGGGTCGGCTCGAAATTGACTCGCCTCCCATCCTCTTTCTCCAAAATGTTATTAATATAAATGGTGGTTATTTTATAAAAAAATTAGGATTTTTTAAGCATCTGAAGACTTTTAGGTCATACCTTCACAGCTATGGCCTGTTACAGGCTTTCAGAACCTTCATCTTTAGGACAGTGCATTTGGTGCTGTTCTGGCTCATCTTCCTTATACAAAACCTGGGTGCATCCCTAGTTTCCTTGAGAGGTGGTTGTGAAGACATTTCTCCAGATATTTAAAATTCCTTAATGTGGCATACACTTTTTAATAAACCTTTGAAACATTGTCAATAAAATGCCGATGCTGACTTAGCTATGACAAACAGAAACTATATACTGGTTAAAATGTGAAAGGTAAAAAAACAGGTTTGGATGTAATGACATGCTTCTGTCTGGTGGGTTCGAGGCAGCTCGCTGTTGCTAGCTGCTCTGGTTAACTTGTCTTCCATACAATCACACCAGAGCCTACTGGAGACCAGAGGCCAAAACCTGCAGAAAGCAGGGGCTATGTGATCACCCTCATCATGATAGCAGCCACCAAAAAGGAAAAAAAAAATTACAGGTAATTATCAAAAGAAGGCACCAAGTTGGGGAGGCTATGTAGCCCCATCAAATGTGTGTGGGATATTCAAAAGGCGCTAAATATCGCTAAGGATGCCAGTACGAGAACAAAAAGCACATAAGATGAACAATATCAAAGGTATCTGATTCACCAAGGATTCTATTGAGGCACAAGCGGGAAGCAAGAAGTGCAACAAAAAGACAAGCAAAAGCAAATGAAAAATTCACTGTAAACATAAATGACAAGGCTGGTCTCATAGAAACTGTTAAAGAACTGAACAAAATGGTGGATGTTAACCCAACCCATTTCTTTAAAAGGTCACATGTAACCCATAAAGGGGCAACAGCTTCAAGCTCAACAAGCCATAATGTTAGGAGAGAAAATAGATGCTTTTCACCCATAGGCACTGTTGGTTGAAAGTAACCAACATTATGTATACAGGAGTTTGTAACCATCTCTTTCAACCAATGGTATGCACTTATAAATCCATGGAACCACCTACTCGCCTAGTTGTAAATGCCAAGACATTACAGTACCAAAGTTCAAAATCCAATTTGAATACTTCTTAAGAGAAATAGGGTGGGGGGCATTTAACAAGCCACCAGCTTCCAGTCCCCATGAGGTAAGACCTTATTAACAGCTTTAGAAAAGTCCTGTATACAATGTCTACTTGAAATCCTCTTTATAATCATTTCCAGTGGCTTGTCAATCATGGAGTATTATGATTGTGCCTATGCACTGGCTGTTAATTGCGCAATTATAGTTAGTTTAGTTCTTTTATTTCAATATAATACTGTTTACAGTAATTTGTATTATGCATCCCATCCTGTGGGTGGTAGTGGAAAAGGTTACAGAGGCACATGGCCTCAGGAACTGAGCCCCAAATTCATTTAGCTAAGCAAGTTACAATCTTGATAAGGTGCACAGTTTAATGAATCCCATACCCATAATTAAATAAATAAATTATATCAATAATAGGTTCAAGAACATCCACAAGGACAGTTTGTCTCATTAAATTTGTATAAATTACTCTATGTTTTGTTGTGTTCTTGTAGCTTTACTATATTTCACCTTTGTATTTACCCTTCTGTTAATAATGTTAAAAATACTGTACTGTGGGTAGAACAACAAATTACATAATGATAATCCATGATAATGATGTAATAGTCTTTGTTGTCATTATCACTGTTATATTGTATAACATTGTTATATATATTGAACATTCTCACTAATGTTAACTAACTTCTCATAAACCCATGTACCTTCTTGTATATAATAAATATAAAAATAATTTATCTAAATTATTACAAGCTTGCCAGAAACGCTATGCATATTAGTGGCTTCATTTATATGTATAACTCTTGCTCCTGCAACTGTCCCTTCCTCTAATGTTTTTTGTGTACAAAAGTACACTTGTGTACTTTTGTGTTTTGTGTATTCTTATGAATAAAATAATTATAATAAATTACTAAGCAATTAATAATCCCGGGCTGGTCCGTTCTTCTCCATCCGTTCCGTAGCCGTCCTCTTTTAATCTCGTGCAGGTAGTATGGGGGACTGAACCATTACTATAGATATATATATATAACATCACTAGACAGCGTTTCAAACATGACATAGACATAATTAGGAAATTTATTTACAAATTTAATTAGGTAATACTTGTTCAGTTTGATGTTTTTTACTAATAAATATATTTAGCAAATTAAGATTTTGTTATATTTAAGAATGCAGTTTTGTCAACAAATGTGTAAATATAGTAAATAATTTCCCACTTGATGTATTACTTCCGGAAACTCAATATTAGGAGTGAGATTTACTAAAATATCGAATAGCGTGTTTTTAGGTAGATCTGGATAATTTAACGGAAGCCGGACCGCACGCGACCCGTGGCCAGTCCTCGTTATTCAGTAACTTCCTGCTATACTTTCCGGCCCACTTTTCTACCACTTGGGCGATCCTCCATCTTTCGTCTTCTTCTTTACGGTACGTGAAGTTTGTGGGAAGGTTCTTCATGCCCGTCTTGAAGTGTCCCACCTCATGGTTCCCGTTCTCCTGATGGGAGGCAGCATCTGGCCACTCTTGCCCTCCTCCTCTTGGGTAAATCTGTATTATCTGCGGCTACATAGTCTCCCCGGCTTGACGCCTTGTTGTAATAATTACTAACTGTATGCTCTGTGTCTCAGAATGTGCAGATGTTGTCATTTTTCCATTCAACTCTAACACGGGACTCGCATTGCCAAAACAACAACCCATAACTTTTAGGTTCTGGTGAAACCTTTTTTGGGTTGTGTGAGGAAGTATGGGTAGACGGGAGTGACGGTGCCGACGGCGGTGCTGGTGCTGGTCCTCGGGGCACCTTCTCCCTGGGGTGTTCTGTGGCTACAAGCTCAAGAGCTGGAGGGTAGAGTGGCTCAAGAGGCGCCGGGAGCGGCTCCATAGGAAGATCCAAGAGACTCAGGCAGAGCTGGACATGATACAGAGGACTTGACACAAGTCTTGGTATGCCATAATAATATTTGTGTACTGTATATATATATAAGTGCACGATAAGTAGTGAGAAGTATTGGTGACAATTATTTAATTATTTATTGTAAGGTTGATATCGCTATATTGGTCAGTGGGGTGTTTATTTAATAATAATAATAATATAATATATATGTTTATTCAGGAAAGGTACATACATAGAGAGATTTTACATAAGTGGATCAATTTATAGATAGAGCTAGTACATACAATGCCTAAAGCCACTATTACGCAATGCGTTTCGGGCAAGAAAACATTAATATCTAAACTTAATACTAATTGGACAAAAAGAATAAAATGTTTTGAGAATAGATACAATTAAGGTACAAAAAAAGGGGGACCATGACTGAAAAGCAGCACAAATACAATATGTAGACAAACAGCGTTGAATAAAAAAAAATTAAGACATGGGTTGACAATAGAGGGGTAAGGTAGGTTACAGGGAGTTTATCAGGTAGTGTTTAGTTTTAATCTTAAACTGGTTGAGAGAGGTACAGTCTTTAACATGGTTGGGAAGGTCATTCCACATTCTGGTCCCTTGATTTGTAGAGCATTTCTAGTTTGGTTAAGTCGTACTCTTGGAATATCAAAACTGTATTTATTTCTGGTGTGGTGCTCATGGGTTCTGTTACAGCTTTCAATGAAGCTTTTGAGGTCAGGATTGGCATTACAGTTCAACGTTTTATATATGTATAATACACATGAGAGAATGTGCAGTGACTTAATATCTAACATATTGAGAGATTTGAGTAGGGGTACCGGATACCGGATTTGGATACATCAATGTGCTTATAGCAATACTAGTGTAATATAGTATTTCATGTCCTTGCCTATAGCCTAAAACCATTTTCAATTAACATCTGTGATTTTCTAGCAAACCTAACTTTACAGTGGTCAGATTACACATTATTTTACATTACAGTACATTGTTAAGTGATTGTATCCATAAAGAGCGGAATGAGGTCAAGAGCTACCAAAGGTTTTACCAATTTATGTCATCACTACACGTTTTAAACTCATCTAATGTAACCCACCCTACCCTAACCTAACTTATGTAACAAAAATTTTTTTTTGCATATATAATGTGTGCAAGGTGNTTGCTCATTTTCTATGATATTTCAGACGGATAACATTTATACAATTGATATATAATTAAATTTTTATTTTTTTTAAGATTTATATTATAATTCCCGTTATTGGGTTTCCTTAGGCCTATTGCTGACGTTCCCCGTGATACAATCCACAATAGTTGCCTAATAATAATAAGCAATAGGTGCTTATTGTGCACCCCATACTCATCCTATGAGCGGTAGTTTATTGTGCACCCCATACTCATCCTATGAGCGGTAGTTTATTGTGCACCCCATACTCATCCTATGAGCGGTAGTTTATTGTGCACCCCATACTCATCCTATGAGCGGTAGTTTATTGTGCACCCCATACTCATCCTATGAGCGGTAGTTTATTGTGCACCCCATACTCATCCTATGAGCGGTAGTTTATTGTGCACCCCATACTCATCCTTTGAGTGGTAGTATATTGTGCACCCCATACTCATCCTATGAGCGGTAGTTTATTGTGCACCCCATACTCATCCTGTGAGTGGTAGTTTATTGTGCACCCCATACTCATCCTATGAGCGGTAGTTTATTGTGCACCCCATACTCATCCTGTGAGTGGTAGTTTATTGTGCACCCCATACTCATCCTATGAGCGGTAGTTTATTGTGCACCCCATACTCATCGTATGAGCGGTAGTTTATTGTGGACCTAATACTCATCCTGTTAGCTGTAGCTTATTGTGCACCTAATGCTCATCTACGTGTGAGCGGTAGTTTATCGAGCACCACTTGCCATGTGAACAGACCATTTGGTCACCATTTGGTCCAGAGGGAGACATCTCCCGTCACGCAGGGTGCAGTCGCACCTCCACAGATCTCCAGTATCATCTCTTGATACTGGTAATGGCTCAAAAGGGCCACCGCTTACGGGCTATTCATGCCCGTGCCACCTCTGGGGTGGCTTAATCTTTATCAATCAATCACCATGTGAGCAGTTATTTATTATGCACCCCCTAAACTTATCACATGAGCGGTAGTTTATAAACCGCTCGCAAGATGACTATGGTGTGAGGGTCAAGGCATCGTATCCTAAAGAATGTCAGGATAAAGAAAATAAGGCACAGCTAATATAAAGAAATACTGTAATAGATATGAACTCATTGCATGTAATGGTGAAGTAATTTATTTATTTATTATTTATTTAATTGTGAGTGACAGTACACATATGGGGCATATAACTGGCCGACTCCTCACAGTGTTGAAGAGCGTTTAGTTTATTTATTATGCACCCCATACCCATCTTGTGGGCGGTAGTGGAAAGGGTTACAGAGGCACATAATGGGCTCAGGGACTGAACCCCACAATTCATTTAGCTAAGCAAGTTACAGTCTTGATGAGCTAGTTACAAAATTCAGTATAAGTCGTCACATCAACAATGGGCTCGAGACCGATACCTTGAGGATACCTTGAGGTGCTTCCGGGGCTTATCGTCCCCGCGGCCCGGTCATCGACCAGGCCTCCTGGTTGCTGGACTGATCAACCAGGCTGTTGGACGCAGCTGCTCGCAGCCTGACGTATGAGTCACAGCCTGGTTGATCAGGTATCCTTTGGAGGCCACAGAGACCGACCACAAGTATAGTTTCTAAATTAAGCAACTGACATATGTGGAGAGCTAATGGTGTTTAAAAAGAGAACTCGATAAACACCTGCGGATACCTGATCAACCAGGCTGTGATTCATACGTCAGGCTGCGAGCAGCCGCGTCCAACAACGTGGTTGATCAGACCATCAACGGGAAGGTCTGTCAGAGACTGGGCCGCGGGGACGTTGATCCCCGAAACCAACGCAAGGTAACCGCAAGGCGACAGTACGTTTAACAATAATATTAAAGAAAAACAGCCCCAAACCCGCGCAAACGGAATTAGCGAGCGTATGGACAAACTGACTTGTCGGTCACACACGCGTTCTGTTCGGGATGGAACACTTTGCCTCCGGTACATCGGTACTTGCGGAGGACAAGGTTGGACCCTAGCACAGAATTGGTACATGTATAGTACCTCTCACACTTACAGTCAGGGTGGGGATACACTCCCACTAACTTGTTCTCACACGACGCTACATTATCACATTTGGGCTGTGCTGTGGTTGTAGGCTGGACGGTCGTCGTAGTGGGTTTAGCGGTGGTAGGCTGGACGGTCGTCGTAGTGGGTTTAGCGGTGGTAGGCTGGACGGTCGTCGTAGTGGGTTTAGCGGTGGTAGGCTGGACGGTCGTCGTAGTGGGTTTAGCGGTGGTAGGCTGGACGGTCGTCGTAGCGGGTTTAGCGGTGGTAGGCTGGACGGTCGTCGTAGCGGGTTCAGGGGTGGTGTCAGTTGAGAATCTTATAGGGTAACAAATGGGGTCGACGCCAGGACCCGTGCATAAAGCTACCTCGACACCACCATTTCCATCGAGTGGCTGTACTATTAGACCAAAGCCTTCACACGGGATTGTCGTAGTACACAGTTGCTGCCCTCTGTTGGATGAAAGCTATATTTATATATATAATACACATACAATATACATCACAATACATCCATAATATATATCACATTTAACATACAAAAACAACCTCGTAAAGACTGTCTTGTGTGGCACCAGTCTGTCCTTATAAAATCTGACTAATTGCTCAGTAATCCAGCTGCCATCCGCCCCTATTTTTGAATGAAAACCGTAACACACAACATATCTTCACCTTATGGTCTTCCAAGATGCGACCGCGAGCAAATTCAATTTCTTTCTTTATTATGCACCCCATACCCATCCCGTGGGCGGTGGTGTAAAGGATTACAGAGGCACATAATCAGTTCAGGAACTGAACCCTCTAGTTCGTTTAGCTAAGCAAATAACAATCTTTGACGCTAGTTACACAATTATTAATGTTTTATATATATATATCAGCAGCTATAGCGCGTTGCAAGACACCGTGATGATTTTCCAGATATAGTGAAAATGATTAGGCCATCGAGGTAATCCCAGCATAGAAATGTGGAGTTCCTACTGGCATTAATAGCATTGGAACTACCCAATCTACCTACGTTAACTAAAAGGAGAGAAAAGTCACAGTTTCATGGCTGAAAACAATTCAACGCACACATATAGACAGAAAGGGGAGTGACGACATTTCAGTGTGTCCTGGACCGTTATATAGAGTCGTGACTGAACAATACTGGGAAATGTCGTCACTTCCATTTCATTGTGAATGTCTCGGTTGGGTTATTTGTTATCTAAAATAAACAAATATATATACAAACAGATTTACTCTTACATAGGTAAACATAAAGTTAAATCCCTGCCAAGTTGGCTTTTTATCTCTAAAAAGCTTTAATAATTTGTTATTACAAATGCGCTTGACTTGATTCACTCGGCTCCTTTGTGTTATAGTAAAAAATAGTACTAATTAAGTGAGTTTATTAATTTGTCTACGAAAGTCCATCGGCACTGTTGACCATAATCTTCTCAAGCTACATTAGTGTGGAGTCACTTTTCTTATCTACATCCGATCCAATCTCAACAACAGATAACAATTTGTTTGTAAATGATACTAATCCTACACAACCACTTAACACTGGTGTTCCCCAGGGACACCATAGTTAATATTTATTCCTCTACCCAATAGCCACAATACCCAAAAATGGCGTTGGTTCCACCTTGAATCAACGCTGATGACGTTGATTCTGCGTTGGGTTTTGATATTGTGCCCAATGGGTCCTCTTTCCACTCTACACAAACCAAAGGTGGGTGGCCGAGTCCACAGAGTTTCATTTTGTCAAACAACCTCGGAACACAAATACTTTGAGCTTTACAAGAATGTAAAATCATCATTGCTATGTACCCTCTTAACCCCAATGTACCTTCTTGTATATAAATAAATAAATACTAGAGCAACCTTAGAATATATATTTAAAAACATGGAAAATGGGATGTTTGTATATCCAACGTTAACGGGGCTAGCTTCATTAAGACTTAAATACCGACACATTTTTGGTTTCGACCCGGGCATCGCCAGGTACTCAGTACCCCCGTAAATTACTCCAAAAACAACCATGTCTAGACCTAACTATAGAAACCCACAATATTTTTTTTGGGTATATATGCGAGAAAATAACGTTTAATATACGGTTTGACTTACGTCATCAGCTGTGCGTCGAGTGTAAACCATTTTTCATTCATAAACACACCGGGATTAGCACCCCGTCCTCCAAAACAAAGATTCAAAGTGATTCCATCCACCCGCCCAAACCCCCTGTTTCTGGATGAAAAACGGTTTTACACACGATTCACAACTGATTTCGTTCGAACACTTCCGGAACAATGCTTCACTGATTAATTTTGTTTCGAACCACAACGCTATAAATGCTTCATCCACGTATTACAAATCAGCCCGTCCTCCAAACAAAGATCCAAAAGTATTCCATGCAACCGCCAAACCCCCGTTTTTATGAATGAAAAGCGGTTTTACGCACGACTCACAACTGCTGACGTTCGAACATATCCGGAACAAGTGCTCACTGACGATTTTGTTCGAATCACAACGCTATAAATGCTTCACCCACGTACTACAAATACAAAAATCGCCAACAGAACCTAAATACCTGACCTAACCTATCCTATGCCTATATACACATATGGCCAATATATTATATATTAATTTATACTTGAGAAAATTCCCGTTTTGAATAAACAGCATGTTAAATTTATGAATGCGTCTGTGGGGTCGACCGCTGAATGTAATGGACTTGAGTCGAGGACGGGTTGTACAAATACAAATAATAGCCAACAGAACCTAAACACCTAACCTAATTTGTCCATGGCTAAATATATAAATTTTTATAATAAATAATATTGATTTATTTTGATAAAAATAGTTTTTCATTATACAGTACGTTCAAATGGCTGAATGCGATTTTGGGGTTGGTCGATGCTTTACGAGCATGTATCTAAGGATGGATTGTATCCCGCATGAAGATTAATTATATCCGTTGACTGTCTGTTTTTTTTTAAGTCAAATGCCGACTTATTAACACCTACATAAAACAGTGTTTGATTTAAAGGTAACCAGGCACATCAGAACCTCTGATTAATCTTACAAACAGCTGAACGTAAATTGAATACATCATAATGAAATGTAAACATATTTACCGCAAGAGTGAACGAAAATGGAAAGCATCAGAGCTACACCGCTGACCTGGGGGAAAAAACATATTTAACCTATTGGTAGATAGATATTATTTTTTAGATTCCAGAAAACACATATTACATTTGTAATATCTTCAGTCTGTATCTACATACGATGGATTATTTGCCCTCTGTTTTTAATACTTACAAAGACCATAATTAACTGATGCTTCATGGTAATCAGAGGTATATAAATGGTTGATCAATATGGAATCAGGACTGCGAAGGTTTGTTGTAACGGACGGTATTGCAGACAGATGCTACGTTTTCAAGACAGGTACTACGCAT
>WNGS01039543.1:7488757-7513777 GCA_020271785.1 Procambarus virginalis | reverse complement strand
AATATTAGTAAGTCAGGCTTGTGGTCTAGGATTTTTCAGGATGGTTATAATGACCAAGATGATGAGTGGCGTGGTAAGGATTTAGGGTAATAAAGTACATAACTCTGAACCACCTGATTGCATTATAATCCATAGTTTTATTTTGTAATGAAGTGTGATGAATGGTCATGTATGGAAATACAAAGTGTGGATTGATGCCACAAAAAAAAAATTCCACCTTTTGTACTATTAATTTTTGTTGAGGGCCCGAAAAAAAGGCAATGACAAAACCTGACTTTTCCTGGGCTAAGTATATATGTGCATTAAATTATGCCCAAGATTGCTAGGTATAGAATAACTGTTTAGTCCTGGGACAGGTTAGGTGTATGGTTAATCTTTTCCACTTTTTATGCCAACTAGTTAATATAGTACATCTCATTCTTACTACCATACCCAGTGCTGCAATGCTAAATTATTGAATTCTTGATAAAACTTGTTTAAGTGGCTGCTACCTCCTGTATTTCTTTTTTTGTAATAAGAACTGAACTTATTAAATTATTCTGATTAAACGGCTGTTTAATCCTGCTAAGTGCCCAAATTTTTATTCAAAGTATTTGTATTGCTTTTGCTGTCATATCTGCTTGAGATGGTGTTTGTCTTAATTAGTATGTATGTATGTATATTAATAAGTGTTTAATTTTTCAGGTCACCTTGAAAGGTGCCAAAGAGTGTGTTGAAGGTGCAAAGGCTCGCATCCAGGAGATCGTAAATGATCTTGAGGAGATGGTGCACATGGAAGTAATTATTCCACAAAAATATCATCGCACTGTGATGGGTGCCCGTGGCAGTAAGGTGCAGGCAATCACTACGGAGAATGATGTTCAAATTAAATTCCCCGAGAAAGATAGTGGATATCTTCCCAATGGTGAAGAAAACCAAGAACTTGTAAATGGGGATATAAATGGAGAAGAGATGGCAGTGAGGCCTCAAGACATTGTGCGTATTATGGGCAAGAAAGACCGTTGTGAAGCTGCTCGTGAAGCCTTGTTAAACCTAGTACCAGTTACTGTAGAAGAAAACGTTTCCTTCAGACACCACCGTTTCATTATTGGACAGAAAGGTGAAAATGTTCGAAACATGATGACAGAATTTGATGTGAACATTCAGGTTCCCCTGCACAGGACCAATGTGATATCATAAGAATTACTGGCCCACCAGCTAACACAGAGCGTGCTCGGGAGGCTTTAAGAGAAAAGGTGAGCCAGTTGGAAGATGAAGAGTTGGACCGCAAAGCAAGATCTTTCCAATTGAAAGTTGAAGTGGATCCTGAATATCACCCAAAAATCATTGGAAAGAAAGGTGCCGTTATCACAAAGATCAGGGATAAACATGATGTAAATATTCAGTTTCCTCCTCGAGGTGATGCAGAAGAAAATATCATCACCATCACAGGATATGAGAAGAATGTAAATGAAGCAAAGGCAGCTATACTGGCCATCACTGGAGAGTTGGACAAGATGGTGAAGGACGTGGTTGAAATTGACAGCCGCATACATTCTCGCCTTATTGGCAGCCGAGGTCGCGCTATCAGAAAAATTATGGACGAGTTCAAAGTAAGTGTATTTTAATTTAGTATAGAGTAGCTTGTTTTAACTTCTTAATACATGTATATCAGATGTATTCCTAGTTGTGCTTGTGGGGGTTGAACTTTGGCTCTTTGGCCCTGCCTCTCAACTGTCAATCAATCTGGTAACTCATTGATTACATGGCAATTATTGTTGCAAGTTTGGTTTGATCATGTTTAAAAATTTGCCTTAGCATTGAATTTTGAATATTTGTTAATTAATGTTTTACTCATCAGAAGCAAATGAGCAGAACTAGTTATAATCCATCTTGATACTCTATAAGCTGCTAATGTTCGATGTCGTACAATTGCAGGTAGAGATAAAGTTCCCTCGTGGAGATGACGACCCCAACGTGGTAGTGGTGATGGGGTCACAGGAGAATGTTGATGAATGTAAGGATCATTTGCTGAACCTAATGGAGGAATACATGCAGGACATCAATGAAAGAGAAGACATGGAATTATATATGGCACAGAAGCCTTCACAGGGATCAGGTGACGGAGGTCCAGGAGGTAACAAGAAACATGAGGTAAGCAGTTGTGTTCAATAGTTATGCCTTTTTTTCTCTCTCTTTCCCAGTAAACTTGAGTACTGCTGCATTATGATCATATTCTGAACTTCAATATTGTGCTGCCTTTATTTTTTGTTCTAAAGTAGTACAATATAATGCATGCAGTTGTCTGTCGATTAGTTGCCTGAAGACAATACAGTTAAGAAAAGGCTAAGGTTATTAACCTTAGCCTTAATAAACATTCCTTAGCTTTAATGAGCGGTCGGCCGAGCGGACAGCACGCTGGACTTGTGATCCTGTGGTCCCGGGTTCGATCCCAGGCACCGGTGAGAAACAGTTGGGAGTTTTTCACCCTATGCCTCTGTTACCTAGCAGTAAATAGGTACCTGGGTGTTAGCCAGCTGTCATGGGCTGCTTTCTGGGGGTGGAGGCCTGGTCGAGGACCGGGCCACGGGGACACTAAAAAACCCCGAAATCATCTCAAGATAACCTCAAGAATGAGCATAACCTTACCTTAATAATCAAGATGGTACTATCATCCCTCAAAGTTATCCAGATTTGTGTTTGATTATTGTCTAGTGACTTTTTACAACCAATTTCAATTTACATCCCTGAAATTCAGTTTATCATTATTTCTTAATTTAAATGTTTTTTAAATTAAAGTTATTATTACTGGGGTCTTCATGCTCTCCTAACTGCCCTGAACAAATAAAATACCATAATCAGATTTTTGTGGATTTATATGGATTCTTGTGTATCCTCCCCATAGAAAAATATTAATTTGTCCAAAAATACATTGAAAAAATGTGAATTAGGAATGTGTGCCAATATTTTTATTACCAAAGCTTCAATAGTGATATGTCACAAATCCAGGTCTTTGGGCTGCGAGTTTCAGCATGGTTTTAATGGTCAGCATACAGCTTAGCATTGTTGTACCTGCTCCACAGATCCCCTCATGTAAATTTGCTTAAATTTCCATTGCTGTTTTTCACTGCATCCCTACAAAATGAACTTCATGAAACATGAAAGTCCCAAAGGAAGGGACTAAGAAATTCTCACACTTTACTCTGGTGTGTGTCAGGTGTGGCTTGCTTATATCATCAGTGACTCGTAGGATCATGTTCACCCACTAGTGGGTGAACCTATTCAGCAAGGGTAAGGTGGCAAGGCAAGCTACGTAGCCAGCAGATACTTAATATTGTCTGACCAAATTACCTGAAGATTCAGGTTACTGAGGTTTGAACTGGTGAACAGTCATGTACTGTTCTGCCTTTGGGTATTCTTTTCTCTAGGAAATTTCAGTTGCATATAATGTGTTGGTTAAGAATTTCCTGGCAGTTTTTGTACATTTTTAAGTTGCCATGATTGCAGCAAATACAGTACTTAAAAACTTAACACTGGCAAGAAGTTTTTAATAAGGTATTGTTTTTTTTTTTTTTTACAGAAGGGATTGTGGTAAGTGGTGCTCCATGGACCCAGGAAGCTCCGAACATGGACTCCTCGGAAGACTTCCCATCCATGGGAGCACCAACAGTGACCCATTCAGCTCCTCATATCTGGGGACCTCGACGATAGGGGGCTTGTCCCAAGTCTACTACAGCCTCTGTAACTCCCACTTTACTCTTTATGCATCCTATCAGTGGCTCATGTTATTAATATCTATGCATAGAATTTTTTAATTAGATTAAACATTCACTGGAGAAGTACTTGGCAAATTATTTCTGCCAAGTCCTTAGTATTTGTTTATTAAAAAATTACTAATTTTAATAAAGAATAATTTGAGGTATGTACAGTACAGATTTTGCTGATATAAATTTTTTATGTTGACTTAAACCTAGAATTAACTGGATGCCTTTTTTTTTATTTTTTTTAATGTACATGGTGTAGGGACGAAGAATTAGCCATATGTACCGAAGTACTACTCGCCTCAACACTGGACAGATTGATTGGGGGATCATCTCTGTCTAGTATTTTTATTACATGATGCTGTGTGGTGTTTGTCTTGGGGTATTTTAAGTTACTACTATGTTGAACCCTGATTTAATGTTAAATTGAGGGGGACACTAACACACAACACCTGGCTTAACACATACCATCACCATTGGAGGAGCCCCACCAAGCTTCTAAAAAGTACCAGGTAGTGGGAACAACACACTATCCAAAGTGGATTTCCTCACTGTCTTGCTGCACGTTGACGACCCTTTAACCTGAACCTGGCCAACGCTAATTGGAAACATTCGCCTGAGATGAGTCATTCTGCCAGTCTTCCCAAATGTACACCAGAACCAGCCCCTGGGTAGAAGGTGTCCCTGTCTGTGTGAAACACTGATGCAAACATATTATAACAGCAGCTATGACCCAGACTCATTTTATTTTATATTTTTTTTCCCTTACCTTACCCGGTGATTACTTCACCTCTCTCTCTCGTCGGCTCAGATAGCACGCCTTTAATCCAGGGGTTGACAGGGGCTATTTAAATGAAATGAATGTGAAAAATAAATTTGACATGTTGTTATAATTTTGTTACTTTGAAAGGTATTACAGTTGTTACTATACTATATATTTTGTGTATTTCAGACAGAGGTGAGGTTAAAGAGTAATGTAGCACCCAGGTCACTGTGACCTTAAGATGCAAGTGCTGCTATCTGTGGTTTTCACTTAATAAACATATATTGGTATGAAGGCGTTGAGTAACCAAACTTTCACATCTGCGTTGGCAAGATTTATACTTCAGAATCCTAAGTAATCTTTACCGTTTTCAATAGGGTATTATGACATGGAGAAATATTGATACAACTATGTTAAAACTAAAATTAAGTATATTTACTTGTTATTTAAGTTTTCCTTTGTTGTCTTGTTAGTAGTTGGCCTCGTGTTGTCTTAGACACTTCAGTTACTTATTAATACATAACCTTCCCGGTTTGGTGCCTTCTTTTGATAATTACTTACTAAAGTTACTTAATTTTAAAGTGTTTAATTTTTAGGAACACGGCAGTTAGAAATTTTACAATTAAAAGTTTGATAAGAATAGGAAAATAGCAATTGCCATATTCTTATTCCAAGAATAAATGCAAGTGGGGGAAAATTTAGACTGCATCGGCAACTGTATAAAAGAATTAGTGAAACAAATGATTAATTTTCAATAAAATGTGGAGGTGAAATCAATTCAACTTGGGTGAAAGTATCAACAGTTGACAAGGCCATTGGTTTGGCATTACATGTACAAAAAACTACACACTTAAAGATTATCTGTCCCCTTGGCCTTCTCATACCACAGTAGTGGACCGTGGGAAACTACTCTTAGCTAGGTGGTTAGGTTACGTATTGGCCCCACACGTTTAACTCTCAGGCATTTAATGGAATACTGCCACCCTTCATATGTCCAAAATGCATTTTCCCACTTAGTTGTGGCACCTCCTGTAAAATGGTGAGCGTTTCAGGACGTTCGTATATTTTTTCTCTCCTTATATCCCTTGTGGTGCTTGTCTCTCGATAGTATCCTTGGTGAATTGAATAACTTTTGTGTTCACTTAATCATTTTGTTCTATTTGGCATTCTGAATGGCATTTAATACATTTTGAACACCAGTGACAATGGTGCTATAAACTGGCTTGGTGCCTCTTTAATAACTATTTTATGACTAATATATTAAATGCTTATAGGTAGGAAAAACTTGACCCCCTTCCTCTTGCACTCCTGCCTCTGTTAACCCTCTTTTTACACCTTCATTCCCTAAAACGCTTCCTCATCCATCAATGAGTGACTAAGGCTAATCATACAACCTAAGGCTTTAAATCTAGGAGTATTTCAATACTTTACATGTTATTCATACCAGAAATGTTCCAGAGAGATTTGTGCTCTTGACTTCCTTGTCAGCTTAATGACTTGTAAGAATGAGCATTATGTGTGGACTTTGAGGTGAATACATAGCACATGCTGAGACTTGAAGTAGAATGAACCAAGCCTGACAAGGAAGAAGTTGGTAATTCCCATCGAACAGCATAAAGAGCCGACAGACCAATGCCCAGGACATATATGGGAATGAGAATATTAAATTGCCTTCATAAAGGACATTTTGGACAAGCAAGAAGCAAACGTAAGGAATACCCAAATTTAACCCAGGACACGGCGGTACACCCTCAAAGAAAGTAGAGCAGGTGAAACCTGTACATCCCCACACTGGGTATACTGGTAGACAGGTGAAGTCCTAATTGGGAAACGGTAATTTTTACAGCTATAAAGCGTCCACGAAAAGTGAACACAAAACAAAATATTCATTTGTTCAAGATTTTCAAAACAAAATATATATTATTTTACCTACAGAAACCAAATACAATCTTGGCACTGCGCAAACTGTTTACAATTACGATTGTAACTAATTTACTGGACATGACCTCAAAATCGTGCCACCTCAATGACTAGAACTTGAGGGGGGGGGGGTAGAAAATAGCCTAAGCTACGCATCCCTTTGAGCTGTTTTTTGCTTATCTCAATAAACATACTTGAACTTGACTAGAACTTGGTATGTACATTTCTTAACAAAAGTCGCTGAACCCAAGTACAAACAGAAGTCCACGAATGCAAATTTCTAAGTTAGAACTCCAAGTGCTGAGTAAAAGATTATGTTGTATATAACAGTGTACGCACCACAGTATTTACGCTGGTTGAGCACGAAAGTTCTCTAAAACACGGAAGCATGGCACGCTTGGCCAAACAAACTTTACACAACCAAAATGATTGATTACGACTTGACTGGACAGATAATTACAACGAATATATAATAGAGCTACTAAATAGTAAACGTTATTTGTTGCAGTTATAACGAGGAGGAGGAGGAGTTGGTGGTGTATGGTGGCCACCAGCGTGGGAGGAAAGGGACCGGCCAGATCCTCACTCGCTCCCAGAGTCCCAAGGTGCTAGGCTCCCAGTATCTTGCTCTCCAAGAAATAAGTTCATTGCTGGGCGTGCGAGTGGAGTGTGTGTGTGTGTGTTGAGTATAAAATTACTAAATTTACGGAGGACTTTGCTCCAGCTGCATATTGATGGGAGCTTTGCTTTTCACGGCGAGTGGATAACATACAGACTGTGTATAGTGGTGGAACATATATATATTGTCAAGTTGTGAATATCTTTGTGAGATGTTAATTTTTACGTTGTAATTATACGTGAAGAGAAAACATATTCACGATAAAAGTAAATGTTAGTAATGTGCTTACAAAATGTAGAGTTTAAATTATGCGTGTTATGTTATTACTGTGCGCAGCTGTTTTTATTTTCTTATTGCTATCACACGCATAAGAAAGAAATGCATTAGGGAGTGATGTGGTGGAGGCAGACTTCATACACAGTTTCAAATGTAGATAAGATAGAGCACAATAGGCTAGGCGGGTATTTCGATTTCATTAAATCGAAATATCATATAAAGATAGAACTATGCTAATGCCGAGATAAAGTTGACGGTACACGGCCATGTGTTAACTGGTGGAAATTGAAATTGAAATAAGTTTATTGAGGTAAAATAAACACAACGGGATGAGGTAGCTCAAGCTATTCTCACCCCGTTCAGTACATCGTGTTAATAAATACATAGACACACATCACAAACAATAAACATATTACCGAACATTCTGCGAGATAAACATATACATTTCCTAACTGATGGAGGTTCTATACCGTTACCTCAGACAGCAGGATAAGGTATGAGGTAATCAAAATCCCGTGTTTATAATCTGATTATGGAGAGAAGGTGGCGGAGAGGCCCCCTACCCACACCAGTATGTGAGTGACAGTCTTCCTGGCCAGACAGGTGTGGAGTGTCCAGTGTTAGTGAGCTGAGAGACAGACAGAGACAGAGAGAGGGGGGAGACAAGCGTGGTGGACGGCAGGATGTGGCAGGAAATCAGTTACTTCCTGGTCACGGTGCTGCTGGCATATCTCGTCTACCTGTACTTACACAAGGGTAAGTTTCATTCATCACTCGACAGTTTCTATTCATGATTTGCTCAGGTATGAAATGGTAGGATTTTTATTTGAGTTATTGGTGGATGTGGACAATGAGTAACATCACGGAGCGTGTAGTGCAGCAGGACTTTCACTCAACGTTCCGTCATGGGTCAATGATCCAGTTTCCCCATGAAAGAAACGTTACTCATAACTCAAGAGACGCTGAAGAAGCGATGAGTAAGGTGTTCAAGAACTCATAACGCAGTTATGGTCCATACACGAAATTTATTAAATCCTAGATTCATTAAATATCGTCTACTAACTCTGACAATGATGGTGTCTTGTTTTCTTACTATCAGCTTCACCTATTCATTATATAAGATTTTGTGCATATTATACAAACATTCAAAATAAATTTACCTAGATGTATATATATAGAAGTCCTGTGACGAAGTAGCCAGTGCAGTTGGGGTCACAATCTAAAGGTCCCGGATTCAATTCCTGTGGCAGGACAGACTTTTAGGCATGTTTCCTTTCACCTGATAGGAGTGAGTCTGTTGTTGTGGGCTGTATTGGGGGAAGGTTAGTCAGCCCTGACACCAGCCTGTACTCCACATACCAGCCTACCAACCAGTGCTCCATTCAGAGGCCGGTTGCTGGTGTATGGAGCATATAATCTAAAAATGATTTAGATTACATACCTGGCAGTTTCTTTTATACGATAAAATTCAGTCGGCAGATCTTCCATAATAAACAGTAGCATGACAATTAGTGTTAATATTTTGGGTGGGCTTAGGGCTGTTTATAGGGTCGGACATGGGTAGAATAAAAGGAAATTGAACAGAAATACTGGGTTGGGGCCATTAACGTCAACCCATGTTGGTGGTAATGGTGTAAACTGTGGTTGTATTGGTGGTGGCGGTAGAAATTGTAGAAGCATTGGTGGAAATTCTGGAAGTGGGCAAAAATTGAGGTGGAAATTGTGGTATTGTATATTGGAAATTGATGTAGTGGTGGTACTGGCGGCTGTGGAGTAGATGCTGGTGGTATTATCTTAATTGTGTTGCTTAGGTGCAGGTCCAAGACGGTCGACCGAGGTTCAAGGATGCTTCCTTATCACAGGTCTGATTACTTATCATAACTATAATATATCCTGATAGACTGACGCCATGATCAAGTTGGCAATGACCAAGAATGATCCGTATTGCACAATGGTATTTTGGCACCAATTCTGCCGGATTGTTTTCATAGCTGTTAAATAAATTTTGATTGGCTCGCTATTATTGACAAAATAAGATTAGGCTAAGTAAACATTTCAGTAATTTTTGTATAATTCGATCAGCTTTTATACGTTTGAGATGTGGTCTCTGTAGTTGCTTTGTTTCTGGTCACTGTATCACTGTTTACCTTTTGTAGGTCGGCTGTAGTAACTGTGTGATGGCGGTCAGAATATATATTTTTTAAGGATGTGAATTAATATTCCAGCTGAATGAGTAGCATCATAAGTTGACGTCACTACGTGTGTAAGGCATTATATATTGCAAGTTGATGTCACTATACGTTTGTAAGGCATATATATATATATATATATATATATATATATATATATATATATATATATATATATATATATTGCTGCAACCATTGTTGAGTGTTTTGTAATTGTTGGGGGTTTCTTTTTCTATCGTTTTCCCTAAACAACTCGTACTCCATTTTATGTTTATTCGTCATCGGGTATCATATATAGTCTTCCCCTATATTTATCTAAATCTTTAATCCATGGCCTAATTGGTACTGATAATAAGTGAGCAGTGACCTTATCAGTGTCACGTACTGTTTCTATCTTCACCACTATCCCTCCTTTAGATTCCATTATCTCCTGTTATCACTTTAACATTGTTTACCTTGACCTCATAATTTTTATTCTTAATGACACTGCTGTCTCTACTATTATCCCAAGTCGGGTTCGTTCTCGACTCACAATCCGGATCCCGGCTTTGAATCCCGAGAGGGATAGGAATGCTTGGGCACGTTTCCCTTTACTTAAAATGACATCTGTGATATTGTGGTGGGTAGGGAGGCTCTTTATATATATATATATATATATATATATATATATATATATATATATATATATATATATATATATATATATATGTCGTACCTAGTAGCCAGAATGCACCTTTCAGCCTACTATGCAAGGCCGATTTGCCTAATAGGCCAAGTTTTCATGAATTAATACATTTTCTCTAATTTTTTTCTTATGAAATGATGAAGCTACCCATTTCATTATGTATGAGGTCAATTTTTTTTTATTGGAGTTAAAATTAACGTAGTTATATGACCGAACCTAACCAACCCTACCTAACCTAACCTAACCTATCTTTATAGGTTAGGTTAGGTTAGGTAGCCGAAAAGTTAGGTTAGGTTAGGTTAGGTAGGTTAGGTAATCGAAAAACAATTTATTCATGAAAACTTGGCTTATTAGGCAAATCGGGCCTTGCACTGTAGGCTGAGAAGTGCGTTCTGGCTACTAGGTACGACATATATATATATATATATATATATATATATATATATATATATATTATATATATATATATATATATATATATATATATATATATATAAAGTTGTGAGGGTACCACCTCTGGTGCAAATGTGGAGACCAGAAGACATGGCAGGATGTGCAGAATACCCCCGTTGAAAAGCAGAGGTGCAACAGGTACTCTGAGAGAGAACTCTATCAACATCAGAGGCCCGAGACTTGTCAACACGCTTCCACTACACATAAGGGGCATAACTGGCAAACCCCTCACAGTGTTCAAGAGAGAACTGGATAAGCACCTCCAAAGGATACCTGATCAACCAGGCTGTGACTCATACGTCAGGCTGCGAGCAGCCGCGTCAAACAGCCTGGTTGATCAGTCCAGCAACCAGGAGGCCTGGTCGATGACCGGGCCGCGGGGACGCTAAGCCCCGGAAGCACCTCAAGGTAACCTCAGGTAACTCATAGCCTCGAAGAAAATAATGAGTATTCAGAGAAGACCTTGTGGATTCTCGCTGAATACTAATATTTTCTTCTCTACCACCCCCATTCTTTTGTATATATATATACATATATATTTGTTATATTTAAACTTTGTTACATAAAGGAGTTACATATAGAGTACAAAGATGATTATCATAAGTTGTGAGTTCCTCCAGCTCCTCAGATGGCGGGCAGGAACCCTGATGCAGTGTGCATTTCCCTTCTGTATCGCCACGCTGAGGCGCTGGAAAAGGAAGCTGGCAGCTTCCTTTATATATATATATATATATATATATATATATATATATATATATATATATATATATATATTATATATATATATATAGATATATATATATATATATATATATATAGATATTGTATATATATATGTATATATATATTTATATATATATATATATATATATATATATATATATATAAAACATATATATATATATATATATATATATATATATATATATATATATATATATATATATATATATACATACATATGTGTTATTAAATATGACCGAAAAAGTAAGATTAATAATTCTAACACGAATTTTCTCAATTTTCCTTATGTTTCTTTTTACTGATGACGGTAAATTAAAAATCAATTCTCCAAAATTCATTCTTTATTTCTAGTCTGACGCGACACTTGAGCGCGTTTCGTAAAACTTATTACATATTCAAAGACTTTTAGTTTATCTACACAACTTATGCTTTATGAAACAACATTGGCTCTTATACCTGCATTTGGGTGAGGTGATGTAATACATTAGTGGGGTGAAACACAGAACATGGAAAACGGGGTATAGATTTGTAGAAGTAGAAGTCGGGTCCCAATAGAACTGCAGAAGGCCTATTGGCCCATATTTCTTGATGTTTCTATATTGGAGCGGAGTCTTGAAGTGGGTAGAATATAGTTGTACGTTAATTGGCTGTTGATTGCTGGTGTTGACTTCTTGATGTGTAGTGCCTCGCAGATGTCAAGTCGCCTGTTGTCACTGTATCTATCGATGATTCTGTGTTGTTTGTTAAGATTTCTCTGGTGATGGTTTGGTTGTGGGAAGAGAGTATATGTTCCTTAATGGAGCCCTGTTGCTTATGCATTGTTAAACGCCTGGAAAGAGATGTTGTTGTCTTGCCTATATACTGAGTTTTTTTGGGGCTTACAGTCCCCAAGAGGACATTTGAAGGCATAGACGACGTTTGTCTCTTTCAAAGCGTTCTGCTTTGTGTCTGGAGAGTTTCTCAAGTGTCGCGTCAGACTAGAAATAAAGAATGAATTTTGGAGAATTGATTTTAATTTACCGTCATCAGTAAAAAGAAACATAAGGAAAATTGAGAAAATTCGTGTTAGAATTATTATCTTACCTTTTCGGTCATATTTAATAACATATGTCTACAGGAAAGACTGCTACCAAAATATACTAATATATATATATATATATATATGTGGTGGGGCGCCACCTTCAGGAGACCCAGAAAATCCACAAGTACAGAACCTAGAACGTTGTTACAGGTTCGTGCCGATAGGCTCAGAGACTCTGGGCGCCTGGGGTAAATGTGCACTCAAGTTTTTAAAGGAGGTTGGTGAGGAACTCATTGGGAAAACTAGAGACCCACGAGCAGCCAGTTTCCTATTCCAGCGCCTCAGTGTCGCAGTGCAGAGGGGAAATGCGTGCTGTATCCTGGGTACGCACCCAACCTCCGAGGAGCTGGACGAGGTCTTCGAACGCTGATTGTTTAATTGTTATATATTTGTGTGTGTGTGTGTGTTCTCTGTAAACTGTAGCATTGCAATAAAATAAACAAAACATACAAAAAATATAGGGGTGGTAGGAGAAGAAAAGAATAAAGTATTCAGTGAGAATCCACAAGATCTTCTCTGAATGCTCTTTGTTTTCTTCTTCGAGGATGTGGGTCCCTGCAATTGCACCAGAGGTGGTACCCCTAATATATATATATATATATATATATATATCCTATATATATATATATATAATATATATATATATATATATATATATATATATAATATTTGAGACAAATTGATTAGGATACTTGAGCACCGAGGAGTATCATTTAGGATTACTATTATTCAAACCAGCATTCTTGGAAATTAGAAATTATTGTCATGAGTTGAATCACTCTCTGCTGGAATCCGATTTTAAAACTAGACACTTGAGGTGTGGCCTCTGTTTAATAAACAGTTGACCTTGTGGATTCTCACTGAACACTTCAATATTTTCGTCTCCTACCACCCCCATTCTTTTGTATATATTTTGCATGTATATTTGTTTAATATGAACTTGGTTACATAAAAGGAGTTACATATAGGGTACAAAGATGATTATCATAAGTTGTCAAGTTCCTCCAGCTCCTCAGATGGCTGGCAGGAACCCTGAATGCAGTGTGCATTTCCCCTCTGTATCACCACGCTGAGGCGCTGGAAAAGGAAGCTGGCAACTCTAGGATCTCTGGTTGTTTCAATTAGCCTAGAACACAGTTCCTTAAAAAAACTGGTGGCACTCTTACCCCAGGCGCCGAGTGTCTCAGAAGCAATGGGAACAAAATTGTAGTGGTGATCCAGATCTCTGAATTTACGGGATTTGGCTGATTCCCTGTGAGTGGCAGGGCCACCCAGTTGTGCAACACTGAAGTCAATGTAGGTGTTAGCCAGGGTTGATACGCATGTGTAGTCCAATACCAACTGCTTGCCATTCTTCCAGGGGTTCACTGTGATACCATCTGGGCGACCAATAAGGGCATCAGAGTTACGGGGAGTTAGGAAACGGGGCTCTCTTTCAACTGGGCATCCAGTTTATTGAGGTAAAATACACACAAAGGGATGAGGTAGCTCAAGCTATTCTCACCTTATTCAGTACATCGTGTTCATATATATATAGACACACATCACAAACAATGAACATATTGCCAAACATTCTGAGAAATAAGCATATACATTTCCTTGCAGCTGATTGATTGATTGATGAAGATTAATCCACTCCAAGAGGTGGATTAATTCACCTCTTTAGGGGCATGAATAGTCTTTAAAGTCTACAGCGTTTTGTGGTATATTACATAGTTTGGTCATGTGACGAGGCACACCACTGTACAAGTTAGTTGAACTAGTCATGTGGCCTCCACCGTCTATAATCTTCTCTAACTGAAGAAATTTAACATAGAAAAAATTATATGATTAATAGGCTATGTACAGGACAGGCAGTTAATCTGAAATATCTCAGAAAAATTTCCCTATGAAGGCCGGGATGTATATCATCTGGCAAATTATAATATATTTTTGATTGTAAGGATTCTCTGATATGTTAATATACTGTTTATATATGTTTCATTTTGACGTAGGAGGGCATGGCGTATTGTACTGGTGGCGGTGGGGGCGGCTGGTGGTGGAGGTGTGGGTGGAGCGCCTATCATCGCAGGCAAAGGTTAATAACCATGATGTGAGGTCCTACGACTACCATCTATGTGGCATTGAGGCCACACCCACCGAGAGGGACTACGAGATGCCCAAACCACTCATCACTGACCGGGTATGTTGATAATGTCGTCCTCGCTAGGCTGTTGATCATATACTATTGTTCATTTGCACAATGGTAATCTCAATAGCGTAATGAAATAATGAATTGATATTGAATAAGTATGTATGCCTTGAGAGCAGGGACGCTTCTGTCGTACATCCTCAATATTTATTACTTTATTGTTATTATTATTATTATTATTATTGAGAAACTTTCTACAATCCTGTAGTGCTTGAATGAAGGTGGGGGAAAGACTCATATATATGTGTAAGTGTATTGCAGCTGTATAGGGAGCTCACTTCTCTTGAAGGATGAACCATGTAACATTATAATAAAAGAGATGATAACGAAAAATTCCACCATGATACCGCAAGAAATGAGAAATTATACTATTTGGTCATGATCGGTCATGTCACTTGTGTGTCTATCCTGTTCCCACCAATAGTTAGCATAGAACTCAATTATTATTATAAATTACCATCTTTATTTATATTAATTTTTCTGTTTCAGTCTTAGGCTTCATACTAATTTCCTGCCTACCTCCTCCCAGGGTGTCGTGAATTAGGGTTAATTATAAATTGTCGAATTGCTGCTGAAGGTAATCCAACAGTCAGGGAAACATTGGGAATGTAGACAGAGTTGAGGAAAGGGATTCAGGAGTTCTGGAGAGACAAAACCGAAGAACTAATATTACAAGAAACCTTGCAAAGGTAGAGGTTAATGGCAAAAGATTGAAGAATGACAACAGTTGATAGACAGAATGGAGTAATAGTAAAGTAATTTTATTCGGGAAAGTACATACATAGTTGCTTTACAAACATAATGTTGGATTTATAGATAGAGCTAATACATACAATACCTAAAGCCACTAGTTCGCATAGCGTTTCGGACAATGTGCACGACAGAGTTGTACAATGTTTCCACCAATACTAGAGAATTGTACAATGTGCATTAGAGATGAGTACTGTATTGCAGCACGAGGACGAGATGACAGTGTGTGGTGTGGACAGCGAGGGACGCATGGTGGTGGCTCGCCTGGTGAGGCTCACACACCGCAGAGCCTCAGTCTTCTTTTGTGTCAAGGACCACACCGGCGCCTTCTACACCCTTCCTAGTGAGTCTCTGATACACCCTCACAAACCAGTCTCTGCTACATCCTCCCTAGTAGTGAGTCTCTTGTACTCACCCTCCACGTATTGTTGTACGCGTGGCCTTATAATGTATTGTATTATTGTACACAATCTCTTGCTGAAAACACCCTCTTTAGTGATGATTTATGCCCCTTTGTAATGATTATATATACCTGTAGTGATGATATATGACCTTCTTAGTGATGATGCAGCTTTATAGTGATGATATATGCTCTTCATAGTGTTATATGCTCTTCATAGTGATGATATATGCTCTTCATAGTGATGATATATGCTCTTCATAGTGATGATATATGCTCTTCATAGTGATGATATATGCTCTTCATAGTGATGATATATGCTCTTCATAGTGATGATATATGCTCTTCATAGTGATGATGTACCGTTCATAGTGATGATATACTGTGTAGTGATGGCATACCCTCCATAATGATGATATATACTTCTTAATGATGATATACCTTCACTTAATGCTTACACACTCTAGCATTGAATATTCTCCGCAATACTGTATATATTCCTAAGTATTGTACATCAGTCGCAACCCCTGTGTGTGTGTGTGTGTGTGTGTGTGTGTGTGTGTGTGTGTGTGTGTGTGTGTGTGTGTGTGTGTGTGTGTGTGTGTGTGTGTGTGTTGTGGTGTGTGTTTGTGTGTGTGTGTGTGTGTGTGTGTGTGTGTGTGGTGTGTGTGTGTGGTGTGTGTGTGTGTGTGTGTGTGTGTGTGTGTGTGTGTGTGTCTTTCCTATTGTCGTACACTATTCTTAGTGTCGTACAACGTCCTTACTTAGTGTTTACATCTTCCCTAGTGATGTAAACCCGCCACAGTGGGTGTACATCAAGCACCGTAATGTTTACATTTACTATGCATCGTTCTCGATAGATTAGGTGGGTTGATTTGGTTGGTAGGTCCCCCCCCCCCCAATTTTTTTTACTGTGTCAGATCAATAGCACGGGCTGGACAACCGGGAATATTTGCATTGTCTGTCATCAAAACATATCTAGTTATATTTTGTCCTGGTCCTGGACGACTTTTACAATAATAATTATGAAAATACACTCATATTATACAAAGCTACACATTAAATACACTTCATTTCTCTATAATATTCCTTATGTGCATCTGAATGTGTGATCACTGCTTTTCTGTCTTGTTTTGCACTTTAAACTTTGGTAATTCTTGCCGGCCGTGATGTAGCTTTGTTAATCATACGACCTCTGCTGATTCTGGCCTGCTATTTGCTGTAACGTGTAGCCTCCTGTAACCTGTAGCCTCCTGTAACCTATAGCCTCTTGTAACCTATAGCCTCCCATAACCTGTGCCCGTGATGACTTTCGCCTTGTATAACTTGACAGACCAGCCCGACACCAGCCAGTTTAACGTGAGTGGAGAGGAGTGGCGTGGTGCGGGACTGAGCCTAACCTGCGTGGCACCTATGAGGCTCTGGAGACTCTCCTTCAACGGTCTCCTGAGGTGAACATGTATCCTGGGTCGATAGTTAGTGGTTGTGCTGTTTGGTTGTAAATGGCCTTGTTTAATATGGATAGTTATTCTTATCAGATATTTGTACTGACATTTTTAACTAAAATTATCTATAAATTACTGTGATTTTGAGGTTTAGTTAATTTAATGTGTTTATATCACACACACACACACACATTTAGAATTTAGAGAACGTGAATTTAGAGACAGTTCTATAACCAATGTTCCAGCGATGTGTAAATATTTCATTCAAAATGATCTGCTACCAGAAATTTTAGCCAAATATCCCCAGTTTGCTAACTGTAAGTAGTAACAGAGTGATTGTAACCTATCCACCGCTGCCCACTGGATGGGGGGCGGTGTGCAGGACAAACATATAAATTGTGACACTAGCTCTCCACATATGTCAGTTGCTTGATTTGGAACCTGTATTGGGGTCGATCTCGAACCCATTGTTGATGTGACGACTTATATTGAATTTTGTAACTAGCTCATCAAGATTGTGACTTGCTTAGCTAAATGAATTGTGGGGTTCAGTCCCTGAGCCCATTATGTGCCTCTGTAACCCTTTCCACTACCGCCCACAAGATGGGTATGGGGTGCATAATAAATGAACTAAAACTAACTACTAACACACACACACACACCACACACACACACACACACAACCACACACACACACACACACACTGCTACTAGGGGCCTGGTAGTTGAGCGGGCAGCGCACAGGACTCGTAATTCTGTGGCCCGGGTTCGATTCCCGGACCAGGCAGAAACAAATCGGCAAAGTTTCTTTCACCCAACGATGCCCCCTGTTACCTAGCAGTAAATAGGTACCTGGAGTTAGACAGCTGTTACGGAGCTGCTTCCTGGGTGTGTGGTGTGAAGACAAATAAAATAAAAAAAATTGTAGTTAGTTACGTTGATTGACAGTTGAGAGGCGGCCGAAAGAGCAGAGCTCAACCCCGCAAGACCACTAGGTGAATACACACACACCACCATATATATATATATACCACAACCAGTAACTATCGACCTACATTACATATATTTTGTTTGTTTTCCCCAAGACGAGGGTGTCAGGAGCAGTACATGACGGACGACGCAAGTCATGAGGGTGAGGAGGACCATGAAGAGGAGGAAATGGTCCACATGCGCCTGGACATGTTGTGGAGGCCATGCGCGCCCCTGTGGACGTGTGGGTCCACGCCAACACGCGCCTGGTGGCCCACGCCCTCGCTGCGCACCCCAACGCCTCGCTGCGCACCTTTCTGTGCGTGATAGATATACTTTATCTCCCTCTGACAGTGGCTTCCTCTGTTCTTATCTCCATATTACTTATAGTAAAGTTTTTGCGTTGTTAAGTTGCTTTGTTTACAAACACTTGGTCGCAATGAGGGAGATGAAGCGTCTGTCTGACTTGTCTCATTCTGAATGTTAAGTTTTACTGGATGTTAACTCTCACTGTACTAACCGTCGCAGTAGGCTTTTAGTCAGCGCATTTGTTTACCCCTATGAGTGGTAGTAGATCCCATACCCATCTTGTGAGTGATAGTGGGTCCCATACTCACCAGGTGAGTGCTAGTGGATCCCATACCCATCCTGGGAGTGTAGTGACCCCCATACCCATCTTGTGAGTGTAGTGGATCCCATACCCATCTTGTGAGTGATAGTGGGTCCCATACTCACCAGGTGAGTGGTAGTAGATCCCATACTCACCAGGTGAGTGGTAGTGGATCCCATACCCATCCTGGGAGTGGTAGTGGACCCCCATACTCATCTTGTGAGCGCCAGTTGGTCCATACCCATCCTGTGAGTGGTAGTGAACTCCCATACCCCATCTTGTGAGTAGCTGTGGACCCTATACCATTTTGCGAGTGGTAGTACAAAAAAAAATATAAGAGAGCAAAATTGTTATCAAACTCCAGTGGATGTTGCGTGACATTCAGCAGCGATCAGCGCAGTTAGGTCTCAACCAAAAGGTCCCGGGTTCGATTCTCGTCCAGGACGGGACATTTGACCACGTTTCTTTACAACCGATGCCTCTGCTCACCTAGAAGTAAATCGGTATCCGCGTGTTAGGCAATGTATCCTGAATGACCAGCTTCGTCATAGAGGAAACTCGACAACAAGCCTAGCAAGCGTTTTGATCCCATCAATGGAAATTAAACCTTATGCTGACCAACCACACTAGAAAGTGAAGGGACGACGACGTTTCGGTCCGTCCTGGACCATTCTCAAGTCGACAATCGACTTGAGAATGGTCCAGGACGGACCGAAACGTCGTCGTCCCTTCACTTTCTAGTGTGTGGTTTGGTCAACATATTTCTACCACGTTATGTGACTCCTCGTCTGCAATTAAATCTTATATTTACTATAAGATTGCAAGTAACTGAATTCTTTGTACTGCAGCATTATGTACGTTAATGTAATATTACATATTGAAGCTACTTAATTTGGGTAATACTTAACATAATTTCTCAACATTGGATATTAGAGTATAACAAATCATGTTCATGATTTTTGGCTACACAGCTTTGACTACTTGAAATACATGATGTATGACTACTACTTCTTGTACATATGGCGACAATGTAAACATTTCAGTTATTTTATCA
The DNA here is from genome assembly GCA_020271785.1 of Procambarus virginalis. Lineage (NCBI taxonomy): Eukaryota > Metazoa > Arthropoda > Malacostraca > Decapoda > Cambaridae > Procambarus > Procambarus virginalis. Next base: position 7,493,888 of record WNGS01039543.1, on the reverse strand, counting down.
TTTGTAATTCAATTAATTACATATCATGTAACGTAATTTTAGATTTATCTCTAAATGGCTAAATTTTACACAGTAGAAGATGTATTGTTCTTGTTTTATATACATAGCTATACATCTTACTTGCAGCTAAGTCATACTCTAGCTGATTTTGGTTACTTGCCTCATGCACTTATTTTGTTTGACACTCTTCCTTGTGATAAACCAAGTTAAAGAGAAAGGTGGTTCTTACAGTGTGTGGAGGGGGATAGATATGAGCAGTGGGGGCTGCCTACATGGCACAGTCACGTTCCCTCACAACGACCAACCCCAAGTCTGGTATCTGCGAGGACCTCGATGCCATAGGTGAGTGTGCATACACACACACCACACACACACACACACACACACACACCACACACACACACACAACACACACACACACACACACACACACACACACACACACACACACACCCACACACACACACACACACTCACACACACTGTGTGTGTATTCAGCTAGGTGAGTATACACTGAAAATACAAAATAATTGCCAACAGAACCAAACAACTAACTATACACACACTTATAATATATAATAAGTGTGATAGGATGTGAGTATAGGATGCTTATGGCATCATACATAAGTTAACTAGTATTTTACGTTTTCAGTTAGACAAGTTTATTATTTTACGTTTTTAGTTACACATTTGAATTAGCATTTTAAGTTTTCTCATTGACGTAAGGCCACATTTTGTTGAATTTTGTTATTGGATATTACTATATGATCAGATTCTGATATATGATTAAATTAAACAATAAATAAACCAAATAATGTAATTTACGAACAGCTAGAATGGCACAATAATTAAGTCATCCTCGAATGCTGTTTTATATAGAAAATGCTGACGTTGTCATGTCACAAAAAAAGTTGTACTAAATTCCCAAAACCTTATCTAGCCGAGGACTCGAATAAAAAAGTGATAGTCTGTCAACTATTAATTTTTTCGAGCCGCCATGAATTATAGTACATCATATTTTGCCGTTGAGCTCATAAATATGATGTACCATTTTGTACGTCAAAGTGGGACGTACTATTCGAGAGGACAGGTAGGACACACTCATCTGTATGCATAACAGAAAGTATATTGTGGTGTCAACAGATGGGGTCTGGGTCAGGTGATGAGTCGCTCGCTCGCCTCCTTCATCTATTTCAACAACGGTGGACGTCTGCACCCTCCATGGTCACACCTCCTCCACCGCACAGTAAGTGTACCTTCCCTGGCCACATCTCCACCACACAGTAAGTGTACCCTCCCTGGCCACACCTCCACCACACGTAAGTGTACCCTCCCTGGCCACACCTCCACCACACAGTAAGTGTACCCTCCCTGCCACACCTCCACCACACAGTAAGTGTACCCTCCTGGCCACACCTCCACCACACAGTAAGTGTACCCTCCCTGGCCACACCTCCACCACACAGTAAGTGTACCCTCCCTGGCCACACCTCCACCACACAGTAAGTGTACCCTCCTGGCCACACCTCCACCACACAGTAAGTGTACCCTCCCTGGCCACACCTCCACCACACAGTAAGTGTACCCTCCCTGGCCACACCTCCACCACACAGTAAGTGTACCCTCCTGGCCACACCTCCACCACACAGTAAGTGTACCCTCCCTGGCCACACCTCCACCACACAGTAAGTGTACCCTCCCTGGCCACACCTCCACCACACAGTAAGTGTACCCTCCCTGGCCACACCTCCACCACACAGTAAGTGTACCCTTCCTGGCCACACCTCCACCACACAGTAAGTGTACCCTCCCTGGCCACACCACCACACAGTAAGTGTACCCTCCCTGGCCACACCTCCACCACACAGTAAGTGTACCCTCCCTGGCCACACCTCTTGGAGGTGTGGCCAGGGAGCGCCCTTGGAGAGTGTACTCTCCAGGGCGCTCCTAGAGGATGGTGGGGTGACAGAATTTGCTATTGCCAGAAATTTGAAGAAGGAAACAAGCGAAGCTGACCTACTGCCTTTGTTGTACCTTGAAGTCTGCACGGTGCCACCTGCATGGCCCTTATCATGTGTATTGTTATTGTTAGGTATGTGGGCGGGTACATGCAGGCAGCGGCTGGGGACCTGCGACCTGTGACCTGGACTGACCTCAACCTCCACCACTTTGATCACCTCTCAACCCTTGGCAACAACCTGCTCACCAAGTTCACAGGTATGTTGACGTGTTTCTCCTTGTAGTGACCTTGTAGTGACTTGTAGTGATAACTAGTTCTGAAGCTGTGTTGTTTTATCAGATGGTTTTCATCACAGTAGTATGTGCGACCTTTAGTGATCGATGGTGTACTGTGTAAGGAGGTAAGGAAATAATCTATGATCTCTAGACAAAACACTGATTGATTAGCTTTTCTACCATTAACAGATTCCTTGATCAAACGGTTTGCCAATCAAATGATAACAGCATAACATTGATTGATAAAGATTAAGCCACCCCAAAGGTGGCACGGGCATGAAATCCCGTAAGTGGTGGCCCTTTTGAGCCATTACCAGTATCAATAGATGAATGATACTGGAGACCTGTGGAGGTGCGACTGCACCCTGCGTGACGGGAGATGTCTCCCATGTGATCAATAACATTCTCATAAAGTTACTTATAAACCTGTATCTCTGCATCCATATATAAGATTGTCGTGTATTCTCAATTATGTAAGCCATTGCTTGACATGTAAGTTTGGTTCAAACTGCTGTACACCTGTTCACCCCAGCCAGAATTGTAACCAATGTGTTGAAGTTAAATCGACGAATGTTTGTTGATATCAGCTGGGTGGCAGAGCTACGAGGTGTGGCAGCGCCTGGGTGCCGGCGTGACCTATTACACGGGCGACCCATGGACTCTACGGCGCACCCTGTACCCAACCTGTGTCGCTTCCACCCACTCCCACGGCTGGGGAGTCACTCTTCTCGCTTGCAGGTGCGTCCCGAGTGGTCAATTACTAACCCCCTAGTACGGTAAGAGGCAATTCTTGTACGAGGCCAGTCAAGAAGACGAATGTGCATTGGGGAATTGATTGATTGATGAAGATTTAGCCACCCAATAGGTGACACGGGCATGAATAACCCGTAATGCATTGGGATTGATTGATTGATAAGGATTAAGCCACCCAAGAAGTGGCACGGGCATGAATAGCCCGTAAGTGGTACGCATTTGGAAAAAGTGAGAGCATTCATATATTCAACAGCCTATTCTACAATTGGGTGGGTGGTGTGGAGGGGGTCCAATATATTTCGGACAACTTTGGTTAAAATATTTGTGTAAAAGCAGGTATTGCCTACAGACATTTAAATTGTACCATACCGCAGCTACACTTGTTGGCTATAACTTTTAAAGCTCTGGCCCAGTAAACCTCGGAGGTATTAATATTTTAATGAGGGATATACAAATTGCCAGTGACGCCAAATTTGCGGGGTAGGTCCCTTGGAGAAGTGGATAGGCTGTATTGGACAAAGTATGGATTATTGTGTGTAGGTATTGTATGTACTAGCTCTACCTATAAATCAATCAGAATAGCTCTACTTCTTTTTTATTATGCACCCATACCCATCCTGTGGGCGGTGGTGTAAAGGGTTACAGAGACATAATCGGTTCAGGAACTGAACCCTCTAGTTCGTTTAGCTAAGTAAATAACAATCTTTTGACGCTAGTTACACAATTATTAATGTTATATATACATGTAAACATACTCATACATACATGTACATATGTATATACATACATATACATATATACATACACACATATACAATCACCTACACAAATACACAAAGCAATAGTCTTTTGTAACACAAGTGTTTCAACAAGAGGTTCACAACAGTCACTATACAAGGCACTTTACATCTGTGGTGAGTCACACATTTAATGGTCTTGCTGCACACCCACCCAACTGGGCGGCAGCTTTACAGTCATGTGCTCCACACCCACCCAACTGGGCGGCAGCTTTACAGTCATGTGCTCCACACCCACCCAACTGGGCGGCAGCTTTACAGTCATGTGCTCCACACCCACCCAACTGGGCGGCAGCTTTACAGTCATGTGCTCCACACCCACCCAACTGGGCGCCAGCTTTACAGTCATGTGCTCCACACCCACCCAACTGGGCGGCAGCTTGACAGTCATGTGCTCCACACCCACCCAACTGGGCGGCAGCTTTACAGTCATGTGCTCCACACCCACCCAGCTGGGCGGCAGCTTTACAGTCATGTGCTCCACACCCACCCAACTGGGCGGCAGCTTTACAGTCATGTGCTCCACACCCACCCAGCTGGGCGGCAGCTTTACAGTCATGTGCTCCACACCCGCCCAACTGGGCGGCAGCTTTACAGTCATGTGCTCCGCACCCGCCCAACTGGGCGGCAGCTTTACAGTCATGTGCTCCACACCCACCCAACTGGGCGGCAGCTTTACAGTCATGTGCTCCACACCCACCCAGCTGGGCGGCAGCTTTACAGTCATGTGCTCCACACCCGCCCAACTGGGCGGCAGCTTTACAGTCGTGAAATACAAATATATAAATTACAATGAAACTTTAGAATTTTACTGTAATTTGTATATTAAACGTGTGTAGGCTTATTCATAATATTAAGACTTACGGCAGACATGTTGCAAACGTAACGTAAAGTGAAAATATAAACATGCGTTGAGCAAATCAACGAAACTTGAAGTAGAGGGGGGGGGGGGGTAGAAATAGCCTAAGCTACTCTATCCCTTTGAGATGTATTTTTCTTGTCTCAATAAACATACTTGAACTTGAGCGAAAGTGCCATCTGTTGGAGTTTCTGTGGACCTTCCCTGTACCCCTAACATACACTGCTTACTATCTATGTTAACTTGCCTGAGACAGTTGATAGTAATAGTTTGTGTTTGGCATGACAATTTATTAATTAGTTGACCGTGTTTTACATCGGTAATGTTCTATAGCTCTATATAGCAGTATCATTAGTTCAAACAGATGATGACCTGGCCTTACATCACACTAATAACTATGCTTGCGGTACAGGTATGAGGACCTGTGCCCGGTACCAAGAGGGAGAGCATACCGGCGGTGGAGGTACCTCGGGTCGAGCTGGGGGAG
>WNGS01039543.1:7466976-7487757 GCA_020271785.1 Procambarus virginalis | reverse complement strand
ACCTATAGCCTCCCATAACCTGTGCCCGTGATGACTTTCGCCTTGTATAACCTGACAGACCAGCCCGACACCAGCCAGTTTAACGTGAGTGGAGAGGAGTGGCGTGGTGCGGGACTGAGCCTAACCTGCGTGGCACCTATGAGGCTCTGGAGACTCTCCTTTCAACGGTCTCCTGAGGTGAACATGTATCCTGGGTCGATAGTTAGTGGTTGTGCTGTTTGGTTGTTAGTGGCCTTGTTTAGTATGGATAGTTATTCTTATCAGATATTTGTACTGACATTTTTTAACTAAAATTATCTATAAATTACTGTGATTTTGAGGTTTAGTTAATTTATGTGTTTATATCACACACCACAACACACACACACACACAACACACACACACACACACACCACACCACACACACCACACACACACCACACACACACACACACACACTGCTACTAGGGGCTGGTAGTTGAGCGGGCAGCGCACAGGACTCGTAATTCTTGGGCCCAGGTTCGATTCCCGGACCAGGCAGAAACAAATCGGCAAAGTTTCTTTCACCCAATGATGCCCCCTGTCACCTAGCAGAAAATAGGTACCTGGGAGTTTGACAGCTGTTACGGAGCTGCTTCCTCCTGGGTGTGTGTGTGTGAAGACAAAATAAAAAAAATTGTAGTTAGTTACAGTTGATTGACAGTTTGAGAGGCAGGCCGAAAGAGCAGAGCTCAACCCCCGCAAGACCAACTGGTGAAGACACACACATACAACACATATTATATATACCACAACCAGTAACTATCGACCTACAGTACATATATTTTGTTTGTTTTCCCCAAGCGACGGGAGGGGTCAGGAGCAGTACATGACGGACGACGCAAGTCATGAGGGTGAGGAGGACCATGAAGAGGAGGAAATGGTCCACATGCGCCTGGACATGTTTGTGGAGGCCATGCGCTCCCCGTGGACGTTGGGTCCACGCCAACACGCGCCTGGTGGCCCACGCCCTCGCTGCGCACCCCAACGCCTCGCTGCGCACCTTTCTGTGCGTGATAGATATACTTTTATCTCCCTCTGACAGTGGCTTCCTCTGTTCTTATCTCCATATTACTTTTAGTAACGTTTTGCGTTGTTAAGTTGCTTTGTTACAAACACTTGGTTGCAATGAGGGAGATGAAGCGTCTGTTTGACTTGTCTCATTCTGAATGTTAAGTTTACTGGATATTAACTCTCACTGTACTAACCGTCGCAGTAGGCTTTTAGTCAGCGCATTTATTTACCCACTAGTGAGTGGTAGTAGATCCATACCCATCTTGTGAGTGATAGTGGGTCCCATACTCACCAGGTGAGTGCTAGTGGATCCCATACCCATCTTGTGAGTGGTAGGGATCCCATACCCATCCTGGAGTGGTAGTGGACCCCCATACTCATCTTGTGAGCGACAGTTGGTCCCATACCCATCCTGTGAGTGGTATGAACTCCCATACCCCATCTTGTGTAGCTGTGGACCCTATACCCATTTTTGCGAGTGGTAGTACAAAAAAATATTAGAGAGGCAAAATTTGTTATCAACTCCAGTGGATGTTGCGTGACATTCAGCAGCGATCAGCGCAGTTAGGTCTCACCAAAAGGTCCCGGGTTCTCGATTCTCGTCCAGGACGGAGACATTTGACCACGTTTTTTACAACCGATGCCTCTGCTCACCTAGAAGTAAATCGGTATCCGCGTGTTAGGCAATGTATCCTGAATGACCAGGCTTCGTCATAGAGGAAACTCGACAACAAGCCTAGCAAGCGTTTTGATCCCATCAGGGAAATTAAACCTTATGCTGACCAAACCACACTAGAAAGTGAAGGGACGACGACGTTTCGGTCCGTCCTGGATCGTTCTCAAGTCGACAATCGACTTGAGAATGGTCCAGGACGGACCGAAACGTCGTCGTCCCTTCACTTTCTAGTGTGTGGTTTGGTCAACATATTTCTACCACGTTATTGTGACTCCTCGTCTGCAATTAAATCTATTTCTAAATCTTTAAATCTAAAGTCTGCAATTAATTTAACTATGCAAGTAACTGAATTCTTTGTACTGCAGCATTATGTACGTTAATGTAATATTACATATTGAAGCTACTTAATTTGGGTAATACTTAACATAATTTCTCAACATTGGATATTAGAGTATAACAAATCATGTTCATGATTTTAGGCTACACAGCTTTGACTACTTGAAATACATGATGTATGACTACTACTTCTTGTACATATGGCGACAATGTAAACATTTCAGTTATTTTATCATTTGTAATTCAATGTATTACCATATCATGTAACGTAATTTTAGATTTATCTCTAAATGGCTAAATTTTTACACAGTAGAAGATGTATTGTTCTTGTTTTATATACATAGCTATACATTTTACTTGCAGCTAAGTCATACTCTAGCTGATTTGGTTACTTGCCTCATGCACTTATTTTGTTTGACACTCTTCCTTGTGATAAACCAAGTTAAAGAGAAAGGTGGTTCTTACAGGTGTGAGGAGGGGGATAGATATGAGCAGTGGGGCTGCCTACATGGCACAGTCACCTTCCCTCACAACGACCAACCCCAAGTCTGGTATCTGCGAGGACCTCGATGCCATAGGTGAGTGTGCATACACACACACACACACACACACTCACACACACACACCACAGCCACAGAGATATTAGAAAGAACTTTTTAATGTCAGAGTGTGTATTACACTGATAATACAAATAATGGAATGCATTAGGAAGCGATGTGGTGGAGGCTGACTCCATACACAGTTTCAAGTGTAGATATGATAGAGCCCATTAGGCTCAGGAAACTGTACACCTGTTGATTGACGGTTGAGAGGCGGGACCAAAGAGCCAGAGCTCAACCCCCGCAAGCACAACTAGGTGAGTACAACTAGGTGAGTACACACTGTGTGTGTACTCAGCTAGGTGAGTATACACTGATAATACAAATAATTGCCAACAGAACCAAAACAACTAACTATACACACACTTATAATATATAGTATAGGATGCTTATGGCATCATAACATAAGTTAACTAGTATTTTACGTTTTCAGTTAGACAAGTTAATTATTTTACGTTATTAGTTACACATTTGAATTAGTATTTTAAGCTTTCTCATTGATGTAAGGCCACATTTTGTTGAATTTTGTTATTGGATATTACTATATGATCAGATTCTGATATATGATTAAATTAAAACAATAAAATAAACCAAATAATGTAATTTACGAACAGCTAGAATGGCACAATAATTAAGTCATCCTCGAATGCTGTTTTATATAGAAAATGCTGACGTTGTCATGTTACAAAAAAGTTGTACTAAATTCCCAAAACCTTATCTAGCCGAGGACTCGAATAAAAAAGGTGATAGTCTGTCAATTATTCATTTTTTCGAGCCGCCATGAATTATAGTACATCATATTTTGGCCGTTGAGCTCATAAATATGATGTACCATTTTGTACGTCAAAGTGGGACGTACTATTCGAGAGGACAGGTAGGACACACTCATCTGTATGCATAACAGAAAGTATATTGATTGTTGTGTCAACAGATGGGGTCTGGGTCAGGTGATGAGTCGCTCGCTCGCCTCCTTCATCTATTTCAACAACGGTGATGTCTGCACCATCCATGGTCACACCTCCTCCACCGCACAGTAAGTGTACCTTCCCTGGCCACACCTCCACCACACAGTAAGTGTACCCTCCCTGGCCACACCTTGGCCAGGGAGCGCCCTTGGAGAGTGTACTCTCCAAGGGCGCTCCTAGAGGGATGGTGGGGTGACAGAAATTTGCTATTGCCAGAAATTTGAAGAAGGAAAACAAGCGAAGCTGACCTACTGCCTTTGTTGTACCTTGAGGTCTTCACGGTGCCACCTGCATGGCACTTATCATGTGTATTGTTATTGTTAGGTATGTGGGCGGGTACATGCAGGCAGCGGCTGGGGACCTGCGACCTGTGACCTGGACTGACCTCAACCTCCACCACTTTGATCACCTCTCAACCCTTGGCAACAACCTGCTCACCAAGTTCACAGGTATGTTGACGTGTTTCTCCCTTGTAGTGACCTTGTAGTGACTTGTAGTGATAACTAGTTCTGAAGCTGTGTTGTTTTATCAGATGGTTTTCATCACAGTAGTATGTGCGACCTTTAGTGATCGATGGTGTACTGTGTAAGGAGGTAAGGAAATAATCTATGATCTCTAGACAAAACACTGATTGATTAGCTTTTCTAACCATTAACAGATTCCTTGATCAAACGGTTTGCCAATCAAAATGATAACAGCAATAACATTGATTGATAAAGATTAAGCCACCCCAAAGGTGGCACGGGCATGAATAGCCCGTAAGTGGTGGCCCTTTTGAACCATTACCAGTATCAATAGATGATACTGGAGACCTGTGGAGGTGCGACTGCACCCTGCGTGACGGGAGATGTCTCCCGTGTGATCAATAAAATTCTTATAAAGTTCCTTATAAACCTGTATCTCTGCATCCATATATAAGATTGTCGTGTATTCTCAATTATGTAAGCCATTGCTTGACATGTAAGTTTGGTTCAAACTGCTGTACACCTGTTCACCCCAGCCAGAATTGTAACCAATGTGTTGAAGTTAAATCGACGAATGTTTGTTGATATCAGCTGGGTGGCAGAGCTACGAGGTGTGGCAGCGCCTGGGTGCCGGCGTGACCTATTACACGGGCGACCCATGGACTCTACAGCGCACCCTGTACCCAACCTGTGTCGCTTCCACCCACTCCCACGGCTGGGGAGTCACTCTTCTCGCTTGCAGGTGTGTCCCGAGTGGTCAATTACTAACCCCTAGTACGATAAGAGGCAATTCTTGTACGAGGCCAGTCAAGAAGACGGGTGTTCATTGGGGAATTGATTGATTGATGAAGATTTAGCCACCCAATAGGTGACACCGGCATGAATAACCCGTAATGCATTGGGATTGATTGATTGATAAGGATTAAGCCACCCAAGAAGTGGCACGGGCATGAATAGCCCGTAAGTGGTACGCATTTGGAAAAAGTGAGAGCATTCATATATTCAACAGCCTATTCTACAATTGGGTGGGTGGTGTGGAGGGGGGTCCAATATATTTCGGACAACTTTGGTTAAAATATTTGTGTAAAAGCAGGTATTGCCTACAGACATTTAAATTGTACCATACCGCAGCTACACTTGTTGGCTGTAACTTTTAAAGCTCTGGCCCAGTAAACCTCGGAGGTATTAATATTTTAATGAGGGATATACAAATTGCCAGTGACGCCAAATTTGCGGGGTAGGTCCCTTGGAGAAGTGGATAGGCTGTATTGGACAAAGTATGGATTATTGTGTGTAGGTATTGTATGTACTAGCTCTACCTATAAATCAATCAGAATAGCTCTACTTCTTTTTATTATGCACCCATACCCATCCTGTGGGCGGTGGTGTAAAGGGTTACAGAGACATAATCGGTTCAGGAACTGAACCCTCTAGTTCGTTTAGCTAAGTAAATAACAATCTTTTGACGCTAGTTACACAATTATTAATGTTATATATACATGTAAACATACTCATACATACATGTACATATGTATATACATACATATACATATATACATACACACATACAATCACCTACACAAATACACAAAGCAATAGTCTTTTGTATCACAAGTGTTTCAACAAGAGGTTCACAACAGTCACTATACAAGGCACTTTATATCTGTGGTGAGTCACACAGTTAATGGTCTTGCTGCACACCCACCCAACTGGGCGGCAGCTTTACAGTCATGTGCTCCACACCCACCCAACTGGGCGGCAGCTTTACAGTCATGTGCTGCACACCCTCCCAACTGGGCGGCAGCTTTACAGTCATGTGCTCCACACCCACCCAACTGGGCGGCAGCTTTACAGTCATGTGCTCCACACCCGCCCAAGTGAGCGGCAGCTTTACAGTCGTGAAATACAAATATATAAATTACAATGAAACTTTAGAATTTTACTGTAATTTGTATATTAAACGTGTCTAGGCTTATTCATAATATTAAGACTTACGGCAGACATGTTGCAAACGTAACGTAAAGTGAAAATATAAAAATGCTTTGAGCAAATCAACGAAACTTGAAGTAGAGGAGGGGGGGTAGAAATAGCCTAAGCTACTCTATCCCTTTGAGATTTATTTTTTCTTCTCTCAATAAACATACTTGAACTGAACGAGAGTGCCATCTGTTGGAGTTTCTGTGGACCCTCCCTTTACCCCTAACATACACTGCTTACTATCTATGTTAACTTGCCTGAGACAGTTGATAGTAATAGTCTGTGTTGGCATGACAATTGTTTTTATTAATTAGTTGACCGTGTTTTACATCGGTAATGCTCTATAGCTCTATATAGCAGTATCATTAGTTCAAACAGATGATGACCTGGCCTTACATCACACTAATAACTATGCTTGCGGTACCAGGTATGAGGACCTGTGCCCGGTACCAGAGAGGGAGAGCATACCGGCGGTGGAGGTACCTCGGGTCGAGCTGGGGGAGGAGGACGGAGCCCCTCTGGTTCTTACCTTAGACGACCCACTTTGTAGAAACCCGCTCCTGACGGGGGGTAAGGCCGCCTCCCTCGCCCTCCTCACGGCCTTCACCCACCTCCCACACCCACACCAGGTATGCCTTATGTGGTCTTGTAGCAGCCTAGTGGTCTGTATGCCTAATGTAGTGGTGTAGCAGCCTAATGGTGTGTATGCCTAATGTAGGTTGTCTAGCCTAATGTAGTGGTGTAGCAGCCTAGTGGTGTATATGCCTAATGTAGGCTGTCTAGCCTAATGTAGTGGTGTAGCAGCCTAATGGTGTATATGCCTAATGCAGGCTGTCTAGCCTAATGTAGTGGTGTAGCAGCCTAGTGGTGTATATGCCTAATGCAGGCTGTCTAGCCTAGTGTAGTGGTGTAGCAGCCTAATGGTGTGTATGCCTAATGCAGGCTGTCTAGCCTAATGTAGTGGTGTAGCAGCTAGTGGTGTATATGCCTAATGCAGGCTGTCTAGCCTAGTGTAGTGGTGTAGCAGCCTAATGGTGTGTATACCTAATGCAGGCTGTCTAGCCTAATGTAGTGGTGTAGCAGCCTAGTGGTGTATATGACTAATGTAGTGGTGTGTATGCCTAATGTAGAAACTTAGTGTAGGGGTGTAGATGGTGCCTTGTGAAGAAACTTAGTGTAGGGGTGTAAATGGTGCAGAAATCTTAGCGCCATATATTGTCTCAACAAATGCAAGAGATGTTTTGATGTTATGGATGAGTGACAGACTAAGCCCCGCCTCCACTCAGGGCCAGTACGAGGTGCCACCGGGGGTAGTGGTGACCGTGGCAGCTTGGCACCACCAGCTGAGAGCATTCCCTGACCTGCAACAGGCTGTCAGAACAGTCCGACAGGCCGTGGGAGCTGCTCAACTTACACAGATCAAGGACGCCTGCGCCAGGTGGGTCATCCCGACTTTGTATGCTATTGTAGGTTATTATATTGTTTGTCTTGTATAGTCATTATGTGGTAGGCAAGGTTAGACGCCCTGATCTATTGTGTGGTGGACAAGGCCACATCCCCTGATCCATTATGTTGTGGGACATGGCATCAAACATTGACCGTATTATGTTCAAGAGTATCCATTGCGTGGCGCATATAGTTACAGCACAAAAAGATACTTTCTGAACAGTGTAGGTGTGTCAGAATGGAAAACTTGAACCTGTGGATCAATGATGTAACTATTTATATATTTATATATATGTTTATATGTCTATTTTTAAAGCAATACTTGTTTACTTAGTACAACATTAAATATTGACAACCGGAAATGCTAATACTTTTCTACATGAATGGAAAATTTTATTAAAGAGTTTCTTTTGACTAGAGTGATGATATATCATTAATTTTAGTATATTTTGTATATCAGTGGCCTTATTCATATATAAGTTCTTCTAATTTACCACTCATTATTGTTCACAATTCGTTCTTATTGTTCACTTCTGTTAATTATCGTTCTTTCCGGGTGTTGGGTGTCAGAGCGGTAGATGTCTGCCTGAGTGTGGCGGTGTGTCCTCCAGTAGCCCAGGCTGTAGAGGAGGCCCTCCTGCAGCACCTGCTCCCACACTCCTCCAGGTGAGCCCATGGCACGTGTTCCTGCTCCCACACTCCTCCAGGTGAGCCCATGACACGTGTTCCTGCTCCCACACTCCTCCAGGTGAGCCCATGGCACGTGTGCCTGCTCCCACACTCCTCCAGGTGAGCCCATGACACGTGTTCCTGCTCCCACACTCCTCCAGGTGAGCCCATGGCACGTGTGCCTGCTCCCACACTCCTCCAGGTGAGCCCATGACACGTGTTCCTGCTCCCACACTCCTCCAGGTGAGCCCATGCCACGTGTTCCTGCTCCCACACTCCTCCAGGTGAGCCCATGACACGTGTTCCTGCTCCCACACTCCTCCAGGTGAGCCCATGACACGTGTTCCTGCTCCCACACTCCTCCAGGTGAGCCCATGACACGTGTTCCTGCTCCCACACTCCTCCAGGTAAGCCCATGACACGTGTTCCTGCTCCCACACTCCTCCAGGTAAGCCCATGACACGTGTTCCTGCTCCCACACTCCTCCAGGTGAGCCCATGACACGTGTTCCTGCTCCCACACTCCTCCAGGTGAGCCCATGGCACCCCTGCCTGCTCCCACACGCCTCCAGGTGAGCCCATGGCACCCCTGGCTGCTCCCACACGCCTCCAGGTGAGCCCATGGCATCCCTGGCTGCTCCCACACGCCTCCAGGTGAGCCCATGGCACTCATGTCTGCATGCTCTTGTGAATATAATTAAAGCCTCTCAGTCTTCCACGTGAGTCCTTGATGAGACAGTTAAAAAATAATCAACTACAAAGGTAATATTGGAACAAAAAAGTAATAAAGGCGAGAAATACAAGAGAGCAGTATACAACAGGAGTGTTTTTGTTATCTTGCGACTGTACCTTGTTATAGTGAGATACCACCTACGTGTTATTCATTATACATCACTTTAGACAGATATTGTCTGATTTGGAAAGCAGTTAATTTCCAGCATCAGGAATCATCCTTACGATGACAGATTAGGATAATTAAGTTGCAAATATTAAATCAAGTCAGTACTGGTGTTAAAATAGCCAAATTTAGATTTTTATAACAGCTGACAAAGCCTTACCTTAATAGCAGGATTGTTCAGGGAGCTAACAATCAGTGGAGAAATATGCCAAAGAATGTCATTGATGTGTTATTTTTACCTGATTTACACGAGGATAGGAAGCCGGCGGCTTGTCGAAGGTCGTCAAATATCAATATCTTAGAAAGCTGTTGTTGTTGTTGTTTTAGATTCAGCTACTGGGAACAAAAAGCTCCAAGTAGCACGGGCTATGGTGAGCCCGTAGTGTACTTACCTGTCACAGGAGCGGGACAGTATTTTTACCATATTGTATATCTAAGTATAAATGGCGCCAAGAGGAGAGCAAAATTTATTGATAACATCCACTACGGGCTCACCATAGCCCGTGCTACTTGGAACTTCTTGTTCCAGGTAGCAAATCTTTAACAACAACAGCCAAGAGGACTTAGCTCAGGTTCATTATGTGTTAGGGTCAGACTGGCTGTGAGGTCGTCGGGGTGTGAGGAGGACGGGGAGGAGACGTCAGCCGCAGGTCAGAACGCCACGGTGCTGGGGGTGAAGGGCGTCCCTCAGGTCCTCTCCGCCATCTCCCGCTGCTGGGCCTCCATGTTTGCCTTCCATAGCGTCGAGTACCGCAGGTGGGTGGAAACAGAGATATATATAAATGGTGTATACTGGCAGCAGGTTTTCTTTTATACATGTCTCATTGAATATGACAGCATATTCCGTATTAACTATTTTCTGGTATAGGGCTTCTATCCGCTCTTGCATCAGGGTTCAGCTGGAAGAGAAGTTCACCAAAAGTCATGTTCGTTTTCAAGTTGAAGAAAAAGAAGTGAATAACTGTATTATATTACTGTTATATATTAATAATATTAATATACTAACTGTATTGTAACTTATTATAAAATTGCACAACGTTTCGAACCTACATGGTTCATTCTCAAGTGATAAGAAAATCCTTGTTGTTATAGATTTAGCTACTCAGAACGAAATGTCCATGTAGCACGGGCTATGGTGAGCCCGTGCATAAAAAAAAACACAAATCGCGTTAGATTCATACCAGTACGGGGTCAGGTGAAAAAACAAGTAGAATAAAGGAAAAGGCAAGGGGAAAAATAGGGATCGAAGCACATACAATGATTAATTAGTTGTAATAGACCTATTATGTTGAGCAGTATCTTCTATGTTGGCATCGTTATGTTCCGGTCTTGTTCTTGAGATGTCGCTAAGGGGAGCCGGTTGGTGAGCGGACAGCACGCTGGCCTTGTGATCCTGTGGTCCCGGGTTCGATCCCGGGCGCCGGTGAGAAACAATGGACAGAGTTTCTTTCACCCTATGCCCCTGTTACCTAGCAGTAAAATAGGTACCTGGGTGTTAGTCAGCTGTCACGGGCTGCTTCCTGGGGGTGGAGGCCTGGTCGAGGGCCATGCCACTGGGACACTAAAGCTCTGAAATCATCTCACACTTAGTACTTTCGCTAACCTCTCGCTAACCTTGTGCATGTGTGTGTGTGGCAGACAGCGGGGCCAGGGCGTGGAGGCGGGGATGGGCGTGGTGGTGCAGCAGATGGTGGAGGCAGAGGTCGCCGGCGTCATGTTCACTGTTGATCCCGTCACTGCCAGTCCCGCCCACATCACCATCACTGCTAACTACGGCCTCGGAGAGGTCAGACTGACTTCCACCTCTCCTGACTTCACTTTCCTTTCCACACCAACTTCCTTCTCTCTTTACACACAGAGATCACACTAACGTGATGCATCAAATGAACAAATCCACAAGGGCCGTGACGAGGATTCGAACCTGCGTCCGGAAGCATCCCAGACGCTGCCTTAATCGACTGAGCTACGACAGGGTTAGAACTTCGGTTTCTACTCTTTTAACCCTGTCGTAGCTCAGTCGATTAAGGCAGTGTCTGGGATGCTCCCGGACGCAGGTTCTAATCCTGGTCACGGCCCTTGTGGATTTGTTCCTTCTCTCTTCTTCTTCTTCAAGTACTTCCTCCTCGAGCCTCCAGTTCCTCCTTCTCCTGTTTCCTCTTTATGATGCTTCTTTTATTACTTCTTCCTCCTTCTGCTCCTATACTTCCTAGTCGTTTTCCTCCTCCTATTCCGTCTCCTCCTCCTCCTATTCCGTCTCTTCCTCCTCCTATTCCGTCTCTTCCTCTTCCTATTCCGTCTCTTCCTCCTATTCCGTCTCTTCCTCATCTTAATCAACTGAGTTCTTATTTTTTATGTCTCCTCTTCTTATGTTCCCTACTTTTAAATAACAATTACATCATTTATTATATTAATTGTAATAATAGAACGGAAAGTAGTTTTTTCCTCAATGTAACTGAATTACTTCCATTGGAAGTTACTTCTTGAGAACTCCATCACACTTAACACTGCTTTGTGAGACAGTTACTGAGGCCAACAACAACTTGTAGTTAAAAAAGAGCATGAGTTGCCATAAGCAAGTGTGACATAACAAGACGTAGAGCGTGACCTAGCGTGACCTAGCGTGACCTAGCGTGACCTCCCCAGAGCGTGGTGTCGGCCACAGCGGAGCCCGACACGGTAGTGGTCCGTCGCAGCTGGCGGGACCGCCTCACCCTCGCCTCCAGCACCCTCGGCGCTAAGAAAACCAAGTGTGTCATGAAGGGTGAGTACCAAGTGTGTTATGAAGGGTGAGTACCAAGTGTGTCATGAAGGGTGAGTACCAAGTGTGTCGTGAAGGGTGAGTACCAAGTGTGTCACTAAGGGTGAGTATACTCCACTAAATACACGTTTATGTCGCGGGATGAACACCCGCTGAAGGTGAACGCCTGGTGAAGGTAAAAGGGAAGTGTGTTGACCAAACCACACACTAGAAAGTGAAGGGACGACGACGCTTCGGTCCGTCCTGGACCATTCTCAAGTCGATTGTGAGAATGGTCTTGAGTCCACAATCGACTTGAGGTCCAGGATGGACCGAAACGTCGTCGTCCCTTCACTTTCTAGTGTGTGGTCTGGTCAACATATTTCAGCCACGTTATTGTGACTCCTCGTCCATAAAAGGGAAGTAGTTACGGTGGACTTGGAGGCGTGGCGTAGACAGGTGCCACAAGCAATTGTGAGAAATACTTCACCATAAACAGGACGCTGTTTATTAAGACTTGTGTGTGTGTGTCCACAGCGGATGGGGGGACGACACAGGTGGAGGTGGAAGAGAAGGAGCGGGCGAAACAGTGCCTCAGTGACATCATGGCCCTCCGCTTGGCCCGTCTGGCACTCTATCTCCACCAAGCCTTCTCCAGCCCCAGGGACATCGAGTTCGCGCTCTCACAAGTGAGCTCACAGCATTTTGTTATGGAATATGTATTAAGTACAAAGCTGTACAGTACACAATATTGTTATATTGCATTTGAGTAGTCATAATATTCAAGTTTATTATTTTAGCTATATTGCTCTAAGGGGCCCTAATCTCCGATTATCAGAGAACTAATCTCACACTTTCCACTATACTAAAATGAACTATAAAGTTTTTCTCCAAAGCATTTTACACTATATTTTGGTGTTCAAAGGCAAGAATGTTCCTTTATTATTATTATTATTATTATTATTATTATTATTATTATTATTATTATTATTATTATTATTATTATTATTATTATTATTCCTCGTCCAGTTTCGTCCAAGGAATAAACTGGTCGCCCGTTGTAAGTGGGTTTGTTTGTTAACCCAAAATTTACCAATGCCTTTAAAATTTGTAATGAATATTTTCCGCTTGGTTTGCGGCAGTACAAAACATTTTATGTTTCTTTGGGAGGGGGGGAGGCCTAGGTCACGATCATTGATATGAGTCTGGTTAATATAGTTTTTTTTCTTTATTTTGATGTGTAGTCTATCGTATGGGAGGTCACCGCTATATAAGGTCAGCTAAGATAATATAAAACAAGTTCTGCAGTTAACATCTTAAAAAAAAGAAAACTATGAATTTAAAAGAGGAATTTAAATTTGATATTTAGGATTTTTTTCGAATGAATGTAATTTTCTTCAACAATGTTGGAGGTATGGAGGTCCAGCGCAGTTCACAGGTTTGTGGGCATCACACCAGGACCTCTGAATACGTGTTCGCTAGACGGACACTGCACACGTGCTAGATGGAGACCTCCGAACACGTGCTAGGTGGAGTCTTTCGGACACGTGCCAGATGGAGCCCTCTAGACACATACCAAATGTAGACTTTCAGACACGTGCCAGACAGAGGCCTCCGGACACGTGCTGGAGAACACTTCAACACACACACACACGCACACATCGCTGAACCACTAAACTATTGTATGTTATGCTGTCTTAATTATATAGAGTAACAAGAGGTGAGAGGTTTAAGTAAGAGAGCGGTTGTAACCCCCACACAGAAGCGGGTGTACCTGCTGCAGGCTCGGCCCATCACCACCCTCCACGCCTGGCCCGACTACCACCTCACCCACGAGCAAGACTCGGCCGTCCTCACCGACCATGACCTCCTCACCAAGGCCAACACCGGGTCAGTCACACCTGCCTCCTCATAGCAGTCGTGTTGTCACTAGAATGATTACAACCTACATATTGAAGGTAGTGAGTTTTGGAACTTAATAACACTTGGAGTCTCCGTCAGGGAGGTGTTCCCAGAGAGCACCACGCCCCTGACAGTATCCCTGCTGCCACCGGCCCTGGACCTGGCCTTCCAGATGGACCTACATCGCAGCCACTGGTGGCCCTTCTTCACGCCAGAGCCCTACCATATCCGTCTCTGTCCCACCTACTACAACCATGTCTTCCTCAACATGCTGGAGGTAGGCGGCTTGCTTCACACACCCCTCTCTCACCCTGTGTGTGACACCACTTTCTCTCACCCTGTGTGTGACACCACTTTCTCTCACCCTGTGTGTGACACCACTTTCTCTCACCCTGTGTGTGACAACACTTTCTCTCACCCTGTGTGTGTCAACACTTTCTCTCACCCTGTGTGTGACAACACTTTCTCTCACCCTGTGTGTGACAACACTTTCTCTCACCCTGTGTGTCAACACTTTCTCTCACCCTGTGTGTGACAACACTTTCTCTCACCCTGTGTGTGACAACACTTTCTCTCACCCTGTGTGTGACACCACTTTCTCTCACCCTGTGTGTGACAACACTTTCTCTCACCCTGTGTGTGACAACACTTTCTCTCACCCTGTGTGTGACAACACTTTCTCTCACCCTGTGTGTGTCAACACTTTCTCTCACCCTGTGTGTGACAACACTTTCTCTCACCCTGTGTGTGACACCACTTTCTCTCACCCTGTGTGTGACAGCACTTTCTCTCACCCTGTGTGACAACCACTCACTTTTAACACTTTACTAAAGTTTTGCTGGATCATCTCAGCTATTTCTTTTAATATATTATCGGCTTAATTCAAACATCTTTGTTTCAACTCTATTTTTGCTCAAAATATAGTTGATAAATTTATAAATATACAAATAATATATATTGTATATATATTTTGTATGTGTGTGTACTCACCTATTTGTGCTTGCGGGGGTTGAGCTTTGGCTCTTTGGTCCCGCCTCTCAACTGTCAGTCAACTGGTGTACAGGTTCCTGAGCTTACTGGGCTCTATCATATCTACATTTAAAACTGTGTATGGAAGTCAGCCTCCACCACATCACTGCCTAATGCATTTGTGTGTGTGTGTGTGTGTGTGTGTGTGTGTGTGTGTGTGTGTGTGTGTGGTGTGTGTGTGTGTGTGTGTGTGTGTGTGTGTGTGCGTGTGCGCGTGCGTGTGTACCTATCAACAGATGCAGTACCGGGACAACGAGGAACGGATCACGCCCACCAACCGAGCCATTGACCTGGCAGTATACGGCCATGACGTCACTACTGATCAATATATTCAGTGGGGTCTGGAACGATTCGGTCTTGCTCCCACCTTTACTAAGTGGATCTACCTCGCTCTGTTGGTGTATGTGAGTAACTCTACACCCACTCTTGTACCTCTACACCCACTCCCTGTACCTCTACACCCACTCCCTGTACCTCTACACCCACTCCTGTACCTCTACACCCACTCCTGTACCTCTACACCCACTCCTGTACCTCTACACCCACTCCTGTACCTCTACACCCACTCCTGTACCTCTACACCCACTCCTGTACCTCTACACCCACTCCTGTACCTCTATACCCATTCTGTACCTCTACACCACTCCTGTACCTCTACACCCACTCCCTGTACCTCTACACCCACTCCCTGTACCTCTACACCCACTCGTGTACCTCTACACCCACTAAGACTACACTCACAGCTTCCTCCTAGCTCAAAGGAAGTCCATATTAATTTAATATGTACAGGACAATATAGCAGTCACGTCATATATGAAGCAGGTTTAAGAGAGTAATTGTATGTATTAATAAATAATATTACACATCATCCCGTCCTCTCGATTAGCAAATCGCATATTGACTTATAAAATCCCCCAAAGGGCAAAAAAAATGATTTATTAAAAATCATAGCGGCTCGCAATATTGACGTGATATCCCGTTTTCTATTCCACGGGTCCTCGGTTAGGTTCGGGCTCTTTAATACATCATTTTTGTATTCTAATACATTAATACATCATTTTTGTGACGTTGTGACACCTGGAGAGGACAGGCTGGATACACAACATTATGGTAGACTAATGTGTGGGGGAAAGGATAAGAGTGAATGTTGTGTCCCGCAGGACAAGGTGAGGAACTCCCGCCGGGTGAAGGTGGCCAAGCAGAAGTTTGGTGACTATGACCTCGGGTGCTCGTGGGCCGACTCTGCTGTCCTCCTCTACCAGGAGATCACCCGCCGCCTCCCAGATCTCATATTGGTAGGTCCTCTGCTGTTGCTACTTGCTCTCGCACAAACAGCATATATGACTTATTGCTTATAGTCACTATTTGTTTATAAATAAGTATATATGTGACATATTCCAAGCAATTTTTTTTCAAAGTACTAACTTTTTCTCTGTTTTATTAAACAATAGAGATTTTATACAAAATTTTACAATATCCTGAGTTACTTTACAATTTATTTAAATATTTTAGTTTTGTTTTATTATTTTTATAAAACTGTAATATCAATATAGGAATAAGTTCAGTACTAATTGTCACATATGCACTTATTCATAAGCAAGATATTGACTATAAGCAAGTGCGAGAACGGGTTGGCTCTTCTTACCCGCCCTGGTTCACGCTCTTGCTGTATCCTGTTACTGGATACATACTTGACTGTAATATTTGCCTCAGTTATGAGTGATAATTGTCTTTAACTTTCACGTTATGACTGATTTGTTGACTGTGTTTCACAGGTGAGCACGACACACATCTACACCAGCAAAGTCAGCTCCGGCAGTCAGTGTATTGCCTTCCTCCTCTTGGCCGACGGCAAGCAGGGTGAGTGAGCCTCACTGTGCTTTAATGCAACACCCGACACTTCCTCACCCTTACACACACCTCGTCACCCTTAAAAAACTCCAGATATCCTACCAGATCACTCTGATATGTTTAGCTGCTTTAAAGCAGAATGTCCTCACCCTACCTAGGTCCCTTCTGCAGGATTCCCGTTTATCTAAATTATTTGTATAATGTCAGTTTTCTAAAGTGTTCCCAAGTTGGTCGGTTTTAAGTTTATTGTCAATATATTTCTTTATTTCTTTATTTATTTATATACAAGAAGGTACATTGGGGGGTTAACAGAGAATAGAAATTAAGTTGAATTTACATTCTTGTAAAGCCACTAGCACGCATAGCGTTTCGGGCAAATCCTTAAACTATTGGATATTCTGGATATTTTATGGATAATAAACTGGATATACTTCCTCCGGATCCCCTAACTTACTTGTGTGCCAAGCTCTACATTACCTATCCTTGAGCGGTTTAACAGACCCATAATAGGTTCTGTGTATAGAGACCTTGAGGTCACCCTAGCACTCGTCACCCTAGAGTGACGGTTTTAGTGGGAGGGGGTTAACCTATGTACATAATTTGGAGAGTATGTTAAGGTGTAATATTGTGAGGGGTAGAGAGGAGGTGGATGTCAGTAACTGGCGGCCATTGTTTCAGAGTTGACGGATGAGAACACGTCGGACATGGCGGCGCTGCTCTCCTCCTGCACCGGCGTCGAGTCTGCTGACGTGCCCACTGCTCTCAAGGTCTTTATCACCACTAATTCTAGCTCACTCTCAAGGTCTCTGTCACCACTAACTCTAGCTCACTCTCAAGGTCTCTGTCACCACTAACTCTAGCTCACTCTCAAGGTCTCTGTCACCACTAACTCTAGTTCACTCTCAAGGTCTCTGTCACCACTAACTCTAGCTCACTCTCAAGGTCTCTGTCACCACTAACTCTAGCTTACTCTCAAGGTCTCGTGCCCGAGTAGCTAATTGATGCTTGATAAAGATTAGGCCACCCAAAAGGTGGCATGGGCATGAATAACTCGTAATCGAGTAGCTAAATCTAAAACAACAACAACAACTTGGTGCAGGTGATGGCGCGGGTGATCGCTCAAAACGAGGAGGCGGACGAGTTCCTGGGGATGACCTCAGACGAGGGCGAGGTGTGGCTCGAGTCCCACCCAGGCACCGTCGGCCACACCTACAGGAACTTCATTGCCAGACACGGACATCGCTGCATCAAGGAGGTAATTTAAATAATTTAATCTTTCACATTAATGTTCTTAGATAATTACTTAGATACTTAAGACCTCAAGGCATGTAGTAGCTGCAATTAATTGCTAAAGACATACGTTGCTTTAGTAAGACGAGGCTAAGAGCAAGAGGCCACTAACATGCTTGTGGGTCTTCCACAGTTCGACCTAAGTTCTCTCTCCTGGGGCCTGGACTCCAGTCCTCTGGTACACACGCTGCAGGTGAGTACCACTCCACCCTGGTTATGGAGGGGAAGGCTCTGCTGGGGCGGAGGACGATGTTCTTACGTGTGTGTGTGTGTGTGTGTTAGGGAAGGTAGCTCCTTAGTACAGTCTTGGGTATCAGATATAACACAACTGACTCTTTATATCTACTTTTAAAGTTCAACTTCCGTGTTCTTTATTTGTTCACAGGGGAATATTTGCGTCAGTGCACGAGTGCACGTCTGTGTGACATATTTGTGTTTCTAGTTTCCAGCTGTGTCCTCTAGTAATACTTCCCTTCATCTAGAGCAGTCTGTCCTTCTCCACTTCATCCGTGTATCTCAATATCTTGTACGCCGTAGCCCTATGTTCCCTGGGTCTTCTTCCTTCCAGTCTTCGAATCCTCTTCGCTTCTCGTACTTACGGTTATGACTTGTGACAAATCTTTATTTTTTGTGAAACACACTTGTGTTTGAGTTTTACTAGAGCTGGATTACGCAGCTCTGGTGTCCCATGTTTCAGAGCTGGTTTAACATTGGATATGAAAAGCTTTCTGAAGGTTGCTGCCCCTGGTATTGACTATGGAAAGAAATGCATTCTTGTTACATTGATGTAGATTGAGATGGTGGGGTGAGGGGGGGGGACGGAATAAGAGATGTAGATTGAGAAACAGTAAACGCTGGTAAGAATTTAGGGACAACAAAAGACATAAAGGAAATGTATATGTTTATCTCTCAGAATGTTCGGTAATATGTTTATTGTTTGTGATGTGTGTATATGTATGTATTAACACGATGTACTGAACGGGGTGAGAATAGCTTGAGCTACCTCATCCTTTTGTGTGTATTTTACCTCAATAAACTGATTTCAATTTCAATTTCAAAAAGACATAAACATGGAAAGAGTGAATAAGATTGTGTGCTGCAGGCGATGGTTCGTCACCCCACCAGTTACACCAACACCAAAGAGGTCACCAGCACAGACGAGGCACTCCAACACCTCCAGAGTCCCATCTCCTCCCAGACCAGGTAAGTTACTCCAACACGGCCGCCAAGTGTCCACGTAAGTCCCGTCGCCATTAACCGGGTGAGTTGGTTACTGCATAAGTCCATCCACTATCCACATCTCATAGCATGATCAGTCATACATGGTATCAAATAATACATTGAAATGTGAGTCTAGTTAACTAGCCTGCACTTTGAATAAAGCACGAGGATATCTTCTAATATCCATGAGTGAATGAAATAGTTACAAAGTTCAAAGAATCTATTGTTATTTGGTCTAAAATCATTGACGAGTAAATGTCAAAATGTGTTTTGACACCGTGTTTTATAACAGAGATTAAACTGTATTGAAATTTTCTGAATAAGATTTACGTACGCCTATATATATAGTTCACCTGACTAGAACTTAATAAAAAAAATTCTCACTATGTTCTACGCCCCACTGCCAGACGTGCGTTGCAGTTCGTGCTGCCAATATGCCGGGAAAGTGTCGCACAGCGCGAGGCCACCAAGTCCCTCTTGATCAAGGTGGTAGATGGGTTCAGAAAAGCTTACAGGTGAGCTGTCAAGCAAGTTACAAAGTTTTACATTCAAGAAAATTATTAATTACAAAATATTTCATATAGACGCACTGTACCACACCTGAATGTATATATATATATTTTTTGTTACAAATTATTTTGTTGATTATATATGTATAATACTATGACCCCACACAAAAGCTGTGCCCCGTTTCATGCTGTTGGCCCCACACAAAAGCTGTCCCCCGTCTTGTGCTGTTGACCCCACACACAAAAGCTGTCCCCCGTCTCGTGCTGTTGACCCCACACAAAAGCTGTCTACATCTCGTGCTCTCAAACCTCACAAAAATTTTGTCGTCTTAATTAATTGATTGAGAATTAAGTTGGAAGGAAGTGAACATGTCAACGGGTGAATAAGACACTGAAAACACACGAAAACAATCTGAAATTTATATGAAGCATCAGAAGTATTATAAATAGTTTGATATGAAAGAAGTATTAGACGTATAATATATAGTTGATATGAAAGAAGGATGATAAGTATTATCAAAGTACTCAGCACAACTCTCACAAAATATGTGAAAGAAAAGAAAATCCAGAAAGGTGAAATTTGTGTATTGCCAAACTTAAAAAAAAGAATTATAATTTTTTTGACTGATTATTTTGTAAATTCAGCAATGAAAGTTATGTAACAGTATGAAGAGTTAATAAATTATTGCTTATCAACAGATTTAAATGAAACATGATTTTACTAAAATAATGAACATACTGTTATTTTTATTTTTTTTAATATGCATGGAATTTGTTACTGTGTTATCTAGGGATGACTTGAAATGTGTAGCTATTTGACTTTAGTGAATTAATTATAACAAAAATTAGTATGTCGATCATGTATTATAAGCATCTTAAATAATCAATGTAGTATACGATGATGGTGAGACGTTAAAAGCCGAGAAAAAGGCCTACAAGATGATATTGTTTTCTTAATTATTTTACAAGAGTGTTGGAAGGTGTCAATTCAAGACTTGTTTCAGTATCACTGAGATCATTGAAGTCACCTTTGTTGATGACATATTTTTTTTATTTTACATTCGTTCTACGGAACAATGCTCATTGGGCCTAAAATATATCATTTTATTGAAGTCAAAATCTTTTAAGTTTGAGAACGTTGGTGGATTTGTTTAGAGAGAAGAGGAAGTGTTACTCATAC
>WNGS01039543.1:7317675-7334389 GCA_020271785.1 Procambarus virginalis | reverse complement strand
AAAAAGTGATAGAACGCCTAAATCCGTAATAAAGGGGTCCGAAGATTATAGAGATTAACAGATGGGAGAAAAGGGTAGGTAAGGGGTAGCTATCAGGAGAAAGCACCAAGCCATTACGATTATATAGCACTGGGAAGGGGTCAGGATAAGGATTTGAGATGGGACGGTGGGAAGGAATGGTGCCCAACCACTTGAACATTCGGGGATTGAACACCGACCTGCATGAAACAAGACTGTCGCTCTACCGTCCAGCCCAAGTGGTTGGGCCCGGACAAGAGGGAATAGATACGAAGTAAAGCAGGCACTACAAGTGCCTTTACTAATAGTAAAGAGAGATTTTACTAGTGATTTTAATAGCAGTAAAGAGAGGCACAACTAGTTCCGTTACTAGTAGTAAAGAGAGGCACAACTAGTTCCGTTACTAGTAGTAAAGAGAGAAACAACTAGTTCCGTTACTAGTAGTAAAGAGAGAAACAACTAGTTCCGTTACTAGTAGTAAGAGAAACAACTAGTTCCGTTACTAGTAGTAAAGAGAGGCACAACTGGTTCCGTTACTAGTAGTAAAGAGAGAAACAACTAGTTCCGTTACTAGTAGTAAAGAGAGAAACAACTAGTTCCGTTACTAGTAGTAAAGAGAGAAACAACTAGTTCCGTTACTAGTAGTAAAGAGAAACAACTAGTTCCGTTACTAGTAGTAAGAGAGGCACAACTGGTTCCGTTACTAGTAGTAAAGAGAGGCACAACTGGTTCCGTTACTAGTAGTAAAGAGAGAAACAACTAGTTCCGTTACTAGTAGTAAAGAGAACTACTATTACCTTTACTAGTAGTAAAGAGAAAAACAACTAGTTCTGTTACTAGTAGTAAAGAGAGAAACAACTAGTTCTGTTACTAGTAGTAAAGAGAAACTACTATTACCTTTACTAGTAGTAAAGAGAGGCACAACTAACAATTCTCCACAGCAGGACAATGGCGTTAAACGACCATGTGATAAGGCTAAAAATAAATAAAATAAAGATAGAACCTGCGGAATGTGATAACAAATGTATAAGTGTGTGAAGCACTCAGTCAAAGTTCCCAGGAACTGTTCACACTTGAACTGGGACGGCTGTCTGAGGGGAGAGAGGAGAGGGAAGAGGAGAAGGAAGAGGGGAGAGAGGTGAGGGAAGAGGGAGAGAGAAGAGGGAAGAGGGACGAGAGGAGAAGGAAGAGAGGAGTTGTCGGTTGGACTAAAGTAAGTGATCTTGTCTGAAAGTGAAGGACTTACTCGAAGTAAGTTTCTCCAGTGACCTTGTGGTAACGGCAAGCGCTGAGAAGTTCCAGAGGATGAATGTCGATCCCCCCGAGAGCACCCGAGGCAGTTTAGGAATCGTCAAAGTGATTATTTCTAATGTTTATTGTCGTTAGGAGATGGTTGAGAGCCATTGTCACGTCTGTAGTTGTTAAATCGTTCGCTACGAGGAAGACGAACTACTGGAAACGTTGGAACGACGTTACTTGTGACTCAAGACCTTAGAAAGGAAGTTACTAAGACTGGGATTCATCAAGCATTGAGGCAACCAGTTACGAAGGCTGTGCATCATTCCTCATACAACCTACAGCAGCTGAATTAATACAGATGTACCTAAATATGTCAATACAATACCTCGGAGTGAAAACAAAAGCCGCTATGATTGGCGAAGAAACTTTATATGCATTAGTACATGCTTATAGCGACCTCCGGCTCTGATCTGATTCACGAAGCAGTTACGCAAGCACTCACGAACGTGTACATCTTTCCTCAATCTTTGACGGCTTTGGTTACATTTATTAAACAGTTTACAAGCATGAAAACTTGCCAATCAACTGTTGTTATTGTTATAAACAGCCTCCTGGTGCTTCGGAACTCACTGTTTAATAATTGTAAAGAAAGCCGCCAAAGATTGAGAAAGAGATGTACAGGTTCGTAAGTGCTTGAGTAACTGCTTCGTGAATCTGGCCCCAGGTCACCTGAGAACATCTAGGTCGAAGATAATACTAAGATATTGTGTGTGTTTGTCTGTTTCACAAGTAACTATGGAGATCATTTATTCTGTCACTTATTAAACTGAAATATTTATTGTCAATTATATACTTAATTAACATATGAAGTAACCTAATTAAACTATTTATTGACTTAATTAAAATATTAGGTGACTTTATTAAACTATTAACTGAATTAATCAAAGTATTAAGTGAATTAATCAAAGTATTAAGTGAATTAATCAAACTATTAAGTGAATTAATCAAACTATTAAGTGAATTAATCAAACTATTAAGTGAATTAATCAAACTATTAGTGAATTAATCAAACTATTAAGTGAATTAATCAAACTATTAAGTGAATTAATCAAACTATTAAGTGAATTAATCAAACTATTAAGTGAATTAATCAAACTATTAAGTGAATTAATCAACTATTAAGTGAATTAATCAAACTATTAAGTGAATTAATCAAACTATTAAGTGAATTAATCAAACTATTAAGTGAATTAATCAAACTATTAAGTGAATTAATCAAACTATTAATGACTTAAGTAAACTATTGAGTTAAAATATTAAGTGAATTAATCAAAGTATTAAGTGAATAAAAATTAAGTAACCATTAAAGTATTATGTGAATTAATCGAAGTATTAAGTGAACTTATTAAAGTTTAAAATAATTACAGTATTAAGTGAGATTTAATTAACACACTATCTAATTTAATTAAAGTATTAGGCTATTTAATTAACACATTAAGTGACAATTAACATACCAAGTAGTGTCTGAAGTAGTAACTCACAACTTTAGTGGAATAATTTTATCTTTAAGGAGTAAGGATATTAATTAAGTAATTAACGAGCATTTATGGAGAGAGTTAAACCACACAAGATGGCGATTACCCACCGCGGATATTCTTGGTTCCCACAGTCATGTTTTGTGTCTGTTAAATGATCTTTTGAGGTCTTCATGTCGGAATCAGTTCGAGTGGTGATTATCCCCCGAGACGAGAGTTCTTCTAATGCAATGTTTTCACATAGTTCAGCGTGCGGGGGTTGAGCTCTGCTCTTTCGGCCCGCCTCTAAACTGTCAATCAACTGCTTTTTTTCACACACACACACCACACACACACACACACACACACACACACCACACACCACACCACATTAAGCACTCGTAGCAGCTGTTTAAATCCCCAGTACCTATTTACTGCTAGGTAACAGGCGCATAAGGTGAAAGAAACTTCTCGCCGGCGCNCCACCACCACACACCCTAACCTAACCCACCATCACCCCACAGCCTAACCAACACCGCCTAACAGAACACGGACACTGGTACCCATACACACCACGTTATTATTCTAGATTTAGCTACTCAGAACGAAGTGTCCATGTAGCACGGGCTATGGCGAGCCCGTAATGAACCCACACACGAGCCCCTCAACAATAGAGCACGGTGACTGAGACACGGAGGTGAGGTACTGGAGGTCACGACCCCAGAGCGGATGGTGGGGGGAGACAGGGAAGGTTACACATGGGAACACGGTCAGGTTCAAGCTCTGAGAAGCCGGAGTAGAAGGCAGGACGAGAGCAGTAATAGCCTGCTGGATCAAGAGGTTGATAACGCACGCAACCAAGGTCATCATAGTATACCCGGAAAATGCTTATAAACTACATGAAGGGAGAGGTAAGATAGAAAAAATAGGAGGGTGGAGGAAAGGAAAAGGTAGGGGGGAGGGAGAAAATAGGAGACAAATGGAAAAGGATAGAGAGGGTGAGGATGGGGGGGGGAAGAGAGAGAGGGAGACACCCAGAAACACACCATAAATTACAATCCAACACCTGCAGGTCGACGACTCTTGACAATACCCCACAATCAACTCACCCTCATCAGGGGTTGAAGAGGGTTGACGGAGCAACGCCTCGCTACCTGCCTCCAGTCTCCTGATCAACCCGCCACCACTCCATCAACTGGCTTCAGTTAAGGGTACTAAAAGTAACTAAGAGTTGAGCTAAACTAAGGTAGTTAAGACAGAATTGTTGACTACTTCAACTACTTAATTGTTGCCCCTTTTCAAAGCTGGAGAAATTGCTGACCTGGAGGAGCGTACAGAGATCCTTTACTGCTAGAATTCACTCAGTAAAACATCTAAACTATTGAGACCGACTAGAATGCCTAAACCTGCATTCTCATGAGACCAGCCAGCCAGCCAGTCAACCCGCCAACCAGCCAGAGCCAGCCAGCCAGAGCCAGCCAGCCAGAGCCAGCCAGCCAGTCAGCCAGCCAGCCAGTCAGCCAGCCAACCAGCCAGTCAGCCCAGCCAGCCAAGGTCTTGGCTGATATGGGTGACTGGCCCAGACTAAGTCAACACCACTTCACATATGAACACGGAAGAACAAATCACAAAAAAATGAACTTTCAAACGGCTTTTTGCTACGAGTTCTCGGATAACGGAGGGTTCGAATCTCCCAACAGAGCTTGATGTAGGCATTCCTTGATGTCACACCGAGGGGCATATACAGATCATATTCTCGTTACAGAAAAAAAAACACTGAACTAGGCTAAATATCTTAAGTTTTATCCAATGGAACCAAATCATTAAACTAACCTACTTTAAGAAAGAGTTAGTAACAAGGAGGCCATAAGTGCGTAAATTAACTGATAACGACCACACGAATATAAATGGTTTATTTGCATTTCTTAATGAATATAAACGTACACTGTTCAGGCGTAAACACGCTAAATAATCCTTCACTTTGTAATGGAGGATTAATAACATCCTTCAAGTGTAACATCCTTCATGTATAACATTCTTCAAGTGTAACATCCTTCATGTATAACATCCTCCAAGTTCAACATCCTCCAAGCACAGCATAATAACCTTTAAACACAAGCAACTAAATCACAATTTCCTAATCTCAGGATATGGCGAGAGGCAAAATATATCATCAAGTTTTAATTAATACGAAACTTTCAATTTGTTACGGCGCCCCCAATCCTTCCAGCCATAAAAGGAAAATGATGCATCAAAACTCGTGAGAACTTGTTCCTAGGGTTCGAGGAAACACAGAGGAGAGTGGCAAGACGTGTTGAGGAAGGTCATTATGAACCACAACACTCACTAGGGTTTAAAACCTTACACTTTTGTCTTTAAAAAAAAACGGGAGTACCACCTCTGGCTGGATGGAGGGGAGGACCCGTAGCCTCGGAGAATAGCGCACACAACGCATTAGAGGGGATTTTTTTTCTTTTATATATATATTTTTTGTCACCATTCATTCACTCTAAATTGCTTCACTAAACCCCGGTTGCATTAAGGCGCGACAAAAAGCTGGTAAGAGAAATGACCTTGAGAGGTGAGCCAGTCGTAATGGCTGACCTCGAGAGGTGAGCCAGTCGTAATGGCTGACCTTGAGAGGTGAGCCAGTCGTAATGGCTGACCTCGAGAGGTGAGCCAGTCGTAATGGCTGACCTTGAGAGGTGAGCCAGTCGTAATGGCTGACCTCGAGAGGTGAGCCAGTCGTAATGGCTGACCTCGAGAGGTGAGCCAGTCGTAATGGCTGACCTCGAGAGGTGAGCCAGTCGTAATGGCTGACCTCGAGAGGTGAGCCAGTCGTAATGGCTGACCTCGAGAGGTGAGCCAGTCGTAATGGCTGACCTCGAGAGGTGAGCCAGTCGTAATGGCTGACCTCGAGAGGTGAGCCAGTCGTAATGGCTGACCTCGAGAGGTGAGCCAGTCGTAATGGCTGACCTCGAGAGGTGAGCCAGTCGTAGTGGCTCGGGTAGAGCTCTGGCTCCAGGAACGTTCATAAAGCACTAATTTCAAATGTATTTTGGCTACACCAGATGATCTTCAAAAGTGCCGTGATGTAAATCTAGAGGCGAAGCTCAAGAGTTGATTCTCGACACTACAGGCACGTCTAGGTTAGTACATCTAGGCGAGAACAGGAACACATGTGGTGGTGGTGGTGGTAGTGTAAGGCGTCTAGAAAGGCCATAGACTTAACAAATCAATGGCGCAACACGACCTACAAGCAGATTAGGTAATCTTGAGTTTAACTGAGAAGAGGTGCACAAATTTACTCTTGAGAGAAGGTGTCAGACACAGGCAAAGCTATACACGAACACGTGAGTGGCAGAGGATGTGTAATACATCCCACATACACTACCACTCACCTGGTTGATGGGGTTCTGGGAGTTCTTCTACTCCGAAAGCCCGGCCCGTGGCCAGCCTTGACTTGTGAGAGCTACCCCAACCAAGCACAGGTAGGTGAGAGCACACACTCCACACACAAGTGTAACGAATGGGTTACAGCCAGAACATGGCAGCTAAGTGCATAGTGGTCAGGGAACATGTAGCAGCAGGCAGCAGTGATCATGGAACCTGCCAGGTCAGCAGGTCAGGTCTGCCAAGGACTTGATGAGAGGGCCAAGGAGACAACCCCTCCAAGACTGCACACATTTGCAACATTCCTCTCAGAAATTTGATCTTGCAAACCAAATGCCATCGACCTCTGTACATCAGATACCGGATTAAAATTCTGAACAAACACTGCTGACCATTTCCTTCGTATATCATTAAGTATATAGGTAGACGATGTGAAAGCCTGAACGAGACTGATTTCACCTTGAACGCTCTCACTAAGCGACCCAAATGCAAATACGTGCAGTTGCACCTTAATTACCTCCACCAGTGATTGGTCTCTGAGAACAGCCAATCTCGTATCTCCAGCCGTTTTTTTTTGTTGTCCTTAAAATGTAAGTAGTGTTGTCATTCGTGTATGATCGCCTGTATCAGTGATGTTCGTGAGAAGATTATGGTATTAGGTCGCCCTTGTATGCAATACAAGGAGAAGCGAGGTGTTTCTCTGGCAGCTTTGTGCTGATTGGTACACCTCCTTCCCTCCCTTGAAATAACCGCGTTCTATGTCATTTCTCATCGTCATACATAACTGCCTTTCCTCCCAGTAAAAACAGATCAATGCCTAGCTCGACTGTACCAATAGGTGGTCTCAGGATCCAGCACGAGAGCAGGAATTCAGCATTTCACAGGCAGCATTCTCAGGCCAAGTCTGGACCAGAGATGTATATATTTTTTGGTCACTGACATTAGATCGAACTCAAGTTAGGATAACAGTACCGGTAATATAAGTGGTCACCGTCTGCCGGATAACAGCAATACCTGTACAACTGACTGTTGCAGCCAGTACACGTTATCCACCCTACAAAACTACACATGTTATCCACCCTCCAAATACTCACCTAATTGTGCTTGCGGGGGTTGAGCTTTGGCTCTTTGGTCCCGCCTCTCAACTGTCAATCAACTGGTGTACAGATTCCTGAGCCTACTGGGCTCTATCATATCTACATTTGAAGCTGTGTATGGAGTCAGCCTCCACCACATCACTTCCTAGTGCATTCCATTTATTAACTACTCTGACATTGAAAAAATTCTTTCTAACGTCTCTGTGACGTTACAAGTCACAGAAGTCGTTAGAAGACGACAGTCAAACACACCTGTGTGTGTTTAACTGTGATTACAGTCAAATCTTAAAAGGACAATACCGGTACTGGATTGAACTACAGCAAGGGTATTGTCAGATCGTGTGTGCGTGATTGTGAGTGCGTGTGAGGAGCCACCTTGTCGCCAGTCATGATGTGCTGCTTTACCATGACAGAAGACAGCAGTTACCGCGAATAGCCTCGGGTTGTGAAGCTTTGTTCTTTACTGCTATGCAAGAAAACAAGTCACATTCACTTTACGTTTGATCTAGAGCGACGGTCTCGCTTCATACAGGTTGGTGTTCAATCCCCCGACCGTCCAAGTAATTGGGCACCATTCTTTTCCCCCGTCCCATCCCAAATCCTTATCCCGAGCCCTTTCATAAGTGCTATATAGCCATAATGGCTTGGCGTTTTCACCTCCCTTACTGTTTGATGTTGCCGTTTGTGCTCTGTGCCTAATGTGGCCTATGAATGTTCTTTTCAGAGACGCCAAACACCAAGATTCTACAAATGTGCATACATTTACTATTTCCAGACACCTGTGCTTAAAGAACACACAATTTCCCATAATTTGCTATAGTGTGTAAGAGAGAGAACGTTTAATAGATGACCTCTCACTGTTAGTCTAAAATGGTGCTCTGTCGAGATTTAGTTTATACTTCTTGTGTATGAAACTATTTTCAACATTTCTTTGTGAAATATACGTTAAATAACTATGTCACACATATTTGTTTGATTTGTTAAGCTTGTGATGAAGGTTGTGCCTTCTAGCCTAAGGTGTTCGTCTCGGTCACTAATTACCCGCGTGTTTGTCAGGGCTGTTGTGGCAAGCACCTGCATCATCACAAGAACTGTTGTGTGAGGCAGATGGTGTGTGCTGGCAGGAGAGCAGACGAGGACAAGAGAGGAGCTCTTCTAACAGGATGTTAGAAGAGCTCTCCTCTATAGAGAGCTCTTCTAATAACCGGTACATGTGTTAGAAGATGGACAATATCTAGTTCCACTGTCTGGAGTAGAGGAGGAGGAGGAGTGGGGGGGAAGGGATGCTAGAGTGAGTCTACTCCCTTAAATGTGCTGTTAAAAAGTCGAGCGTTAGTCTCCGGGCTCTGCCTTGGCTGTCGACTGTCTAATGAGGTAACTTCCGACCTCTGTACTTTTAAAACTATTTGTTGACTTGGAAATGTATTACCTCGTCTAGCCAAGTTCATTTGTTTACTAACCTCAAGCTAACTTCTAATATCTCTGACTTATCTTTGCTCTAAGTTTACAATCCCTACTAGCCTCCTTTAGCCTTCATAAAAACATAAATAAAGCACAAGTTTCCTCATTTGTGGTACGTGTGACCTCTTCGATAACACGAGACCTCTATTAAATGCTAAGAGGGAGTACGGTAATCCAATTAAGTGCCCGACAGATCCGCTTGTATACATGTCTAATATGTGTGAGAATCTTGTGTGGGATTATCAAATGCCGTCTGATAATCCCGAAAGATCCCTCCTACTCTCCCCTTTCTTGTTTTATCTCTGTTATCAAACTTCCATAGATTAGGCAAACAGGACTTGCCTTTTTTAAACAAGGGTGATGTTTTCTGATAAGGTTTGCACCCCCTCTGGATAATTTACTAATTTTCTCATGCTTATTCTTTTGGGAATTTTGCAAGGAACACTCTTTAAGACGCTGGTTTATAGCTGTTGTCTGTACCTCTTTCCTGAAAGACGGGTACAACGTTGGCTGTTTTCCATTCCATTTTCCTTTCCATTCCATTCCTCATGGAGACATTTGATCACGTTCATTTGATCTTATCCAGTTCCTCTGCTTCCTCAGTTCCTATGCTGTCACATGTAGGCCATTTTCTAATACTGTTGATTAGTTGCACATTCTTCCTTGTTCTGTATGGCCTTTTAAGTTAAATTTGTAAAATTCCCTTAAATCTTTCGTTAATACACACACACACACACACACACACACACACACACACACACACACACACACACACACATACTTTAACAAATGTTCTATGCCATCTTTTTGTTAGCCTTTACGTTTTAGTCGTTCAGCAGCTGTGGGTATTCTCTTGCCCTCAACGCCATGTCGTTCATATTGCTTCTGTCTGCAGTGTTGCAATACATATTGCTTCTGTCTGCAGTGTTGCAATACATATTGCTTCTGTCTGCAGTGTTGCAATACATATTGCTTCTGTCTGCAGTGTTGCAATACATATTGCTTCTGTCTGCAGTGTTGCAATACATATTGCTTCTGTCTGCAGTATTGCAATACATATTGCTTGTCTGCAGCGTTGCAATACATATTGCTTCTGTCTGCAGTATTGCAATACATATTGCTTCTGTCTGCAGTATTGCAATACATATTGCTTCTGTCTGCAGTGTTGCAATACATATTGCTTCTGTCTGCAGTGTTGCAATACATATTGCTTCTGTCTGCAGTGTTGCAATACATATTGCTTCTGTCTGCAGTATTGCAATACATATTGCTTGTCTGCAGCGTTGCAATACATATTGCTTCTGTCTGCAGTATTGCAATACATATTGCTTCTGTCTGCAGTATTGCAATACATATTGCTTCTGTCTGCAGTGTTGCAATACATATTGCTTCTGTCTGCAGTGTTGCAATACATATTGCTTCTGTCTGCAGTGTTGCAATACATATTGCTTCTGTCTGCAGTGTTGCAATACATATTGCTTCTGTCTGCAGTGTTGCAATACATATTGCTTCTGTCTGCAGTGTTGCAATACATATTGCTTCTGTCTGCAGTGTTGCAATACATATTGCTTCTGTCTGCAGTGTTGCAATACATATTGTTTGTCTGCAGTATTGCAATACATATTGCTTCTGTCTGCAGTGTTGCAATACATATTGCTTCTGTCTGCAGTGGTCCCATACACATTTCGATTCTCTTTCGTGGAAGGAAAGGGGACTATCAGGGGGAAAGCGCCAAGCCATTACGACTACATAGCACTTGGAAGGGATGAGGATTGGGATTTGGGATGGGACTGGGGTGAGGGGGCTCTCTTTCGTGGAAGTTTTGTGTATTCATTTGTATATTTATTTGTATGTGTGTGTGTGTGTACTCACCTAGTTGTGTTTGCGGGGGTTGAGCTCTGGCTCTTTGGTCCCGCCTCTCAACCGTCAATCAACAGGTGTACAGGTTCCTGAGCCTATTGGGCTCTTATCATATCTACACTTGAAACTGTGTATGGAGTCAGCCTCCACCACATCACTTCCTAATGCATTCCCATGTGTGTGTGTGTGTGTGTGTCATGGCAAGTTGGACACAGGTACTTTGCCAAGACTGATATCAGTAAATAATTGCCAGGCAAGTACTTGTAACATATACTTTGTACCGAATCCTATTTTTTTTATGTGGAATTCACGTGACCGCAAAAACAACAGCTGGCCAACGCAAGTGGATACACTATATTAAAACTTTAAAAATATATATAATCCAGAAAATGGTTCAGTATACTGTGGGTTCTGTCTGGCTTCAGTGCCGAGGATAACGAGCTTCAGCTGCCTCAGAAATGCGTGTTTCTGGTAGCCTGGTCTACTCTCTATCGCTGCTGGTCGTCTGGTCGTCGACCCATGCAATGAAGGTGGTCAGCTGAAGGAGGCAGTTCAAGGCACCATAACCAGCTGAAGGAAGTAAACCAGTGGTGCCTCATTACACCCTTAAAAATTCCCTTCCTAAAAGGAACAACAGTTCCGGGGGTAAACAAAACTCCACTTTACGGGCAGAAGGGACTAAGCATAAAAAATAAAACACACTTGCCGGCGTGCATGCGCGAGGCTCAGAACTTCTGAACTCCTGGCAAATGGAGACACGTGAAATAGCTGGACATCTACCAGCTGGCTCACGTACCATAAACCGCCAGTCAAGCCTTAATAGGGGCAACTTTGAAAAAAAAAAGGGCTTAGTGGACGCTGTAGAGTCGGGCGGAAATAAGATATTCAACTGGTTAGCGGCTACACTCAGCCGCTTGTAAAACTGTGACCAAGTTCTTCATGTCTTCTATGTCTTCATTATGATAGCCTATGATTTAAGTTATATTTGTATGATGTAATAATTAAGGCAATCGAAGAAACAAAACTTAATCAATTGCAAACGGGGTTTAATGGATGCCTAAACACACACGACACTTAAGCCTAGAGCCACTAAAAGATTTCATTCACTTGTACGTTTCCTTGACCCGAATACCATACAATACCTACTGAGCCACCATCATCCACAACAAAGAGAGATTCCAGACACCGATCTGTTGTTCAAATAGAATTTTAGGCATTCCCTGGAGATCCACCTTGGCATGAAGGTGTTAGGGGATCCACGTCCCAGTCATGTGAATTATTAACCCCTCTCTATCGTGGATAATAACAGATTGGGCAATCCAGACAAGACGAATGTTAGTCACAATATGATTCGGATCATTCTTTGAAACAACCACACACAAGATTAATCTTGTCCGAGCCATTCCCCTTCCCCGAGAGAAGGCACGAGCCAGTGTATACTAAATTACACACACACACACACACACACACACACACACACACACACACACACACACACACACACACACACACACATAGGGGCCAGGTAGCCTGGTGGATATCGCGCAGGACTTGTAATTCTGTGGCGCGGGTTCGATTCCCGCACCCGGCAGAAACAAATGGGCAAAGTTTCTTTCACCCTGAATGCCCCTGTTACCTAGCAGTAAATAGGTACCTGGGAGTTAGTCAGCTGTCACGGGCTGCTTCCTGGGGTGTGTGTGTGTGGTGTGGAAAAAAAAAAAAAAAAAAAAAAAAAAAAAAAAAAGTTAGTGTAGTTAGTAAACAGTTGATTGACAGTTGAGAGGCGGGCCGAAAGAGCAAAGCTCAACCCCCGTAAAATACAACTAAGTGAATACAACTAAGTGAATACACACACACACACACACACACACACACACACACACACCTGTCCAATATATCCCAACAAGGGCCAGCCTCCGTAATTTATTTAACGACATTCGAGTAAAAACATTGATTAAATCCAGCCGACCGCCCACTCTGACAGCCGAACCCCACCCCCACACGCTCCCAAAGATCACTTGTGAACATCAGCGCGCACAACCCGTCCCTGGTAAGGTAATGTGTACAGCAAGCAACACCAAACTGGACCATTCAAGACCTGATGGGCCAGTGGCCGGATGATCTTCATGCTGGGGATGAGAAACCATCCGGGTAACCACCTGTTTCCAATTATGTTGGCGATACATTCAAGCGAATGTAGTAACTTCAGATGTATCAACCGTCTTTTGGTGGTGCAGGATGCACTGCATAAATTAATACAATAGCTACAGCATTTAACATTCAATACAAACGTGACAACTATACCATTTTTAAGACTAAAAAAAACAAGTACTAAAAATTACATCACATTAAACAAATAATTGTATTATTTATTAGTATAATGTTCAAGCAAGACATAATTGCAAATTAATAATTAGCGCCGTTGTAGCATAGTTAAGCACTATTTTTTACAAGTCCTTGTAATAAAAACAAAAGAATAAGTTGGTGTAGGCCTCCCAAATATCTGGCTTCCGCTACACATCATTCAAACCCAATATTGATTTTTAGACCTGCTGCTGCTGCTAAATATATCACCAGAGCCCAAACGACACTCGTTTTTCTGTATAGCAACGACTTAAATACGAAAGTCTAAATTGAAGAGAGAATGAATGAAATTCATGTTGAATTAAGCGATGGTTATTTCAATGAGCGCCTACAATTAAAACAAATATAAAGCCTAGCTGGAATTCAAGGAAAAACAAAATGATAATTATTAGTTAAATTTGAGTTTATTTTTTAACTCTGATTTCCTGTCGTGTTAGTAACATGTTAAATGTATGCGAGTCTTAAATACTAGGCTCTATGGCAGGGTATACATAATGTATAGACGTTAATGGAAACACGATCAACGTGTACACACACATCTTTAATGTGTATGTGAATTGCACACACACACACACACACACACACACACACACACACACACACACACACACACACGGTAAAATAGTTTTAATACAAAAGGAAAACTTAATATCTGGAGCATAATGGAGAGAGTTTTGCGAGTTTATCTACTCTCCGAGCCTGGTCTGGGGCCAGACTTGACTTGTGATAACTTGGTCCAACAGGCTGTTTGTTGCTTGGAGCGGCCCGCAGGCCCTGCAACCCATCCTCCTGTTTAGATAGTACCTATTGTGACGATCTTAATACGTACGTTCGTACGTAAATTCGTACGTTCTTAGCTTGTAGATAATAGTATTCCGACTAGTAAGGAATCCTTTTAAAATAAATGAAGCTAAAACAAAACTTAAATATTCCTAGACCGAGTATAGCACAAACACATGTACTGTATTAGGCCTCAGATATCGTGTATTAAGCCTACCAGGAGGCATGACAGGATGTGCAGAATACCCACGTTGAAAAGCAGAGGTGCAATGGGTACTCGGAGAGAACTTTCAACATCAGAGGCCCGAGACTGTTCAACACGCTTCCACTACACATAAGGGGCATAACTGGCCGACCCCTCACAGTGTTCAAGAGAGAACTATCAACATCAGAGGCCCGAGACTGTTGAACACGCTTCCACTACACATAAGGGGAATAACTGGCAAACCCCTCACAGTGTTCAAGAGAGAACTCGGTAAGCACCTCCAAAGGATACCTGATCAACCAGGCTGTGACTCATACGTCAGGCTACTCGCAGCCGCGTCCAACAGCCTGGTTGACCAGTCCAGCAACGAGGAGGCCTAGTCGAGGGCCGGGCCGCAGGAACGCTAAGCCCCGAAATCATCTCAAGGTAACCTTAAGGTAGGGAGGATATATATATATATATATATATATATATATATATATATTATATATATATATATTATTATATATATATATATATATATATATATATATATATATATATATATATATATATATATATATATATGGTCCTAATCGTTACAATAAGTACTAACAAAACAGGAGGATGGGCTGCAGGCCCACATATCCACTACAATCCGGTTGGTCCGGCACTTCTTACAAGAACTTATTCGATTGCTTCTTGAAATAGTCTGCCTCTGTTGCAGCAATATTTATAATGCTGGCTGGCAGAGAATATTCTGTACTACTCATTAGTTCTATTATGCATTTCCTTCCATGTCTTTCGCTCCCGCATGTTCTGTACAGCAGACCCGAGTGATCTACACAGCCAGGGTGTACAAGAGTGTACACAGCCAGGGTGTGCAAGAGTGTACACACAGCCAGGGTGTGCAAGAGTGTACACACAGCCAGGGTGTACAAGAGTGTACACACAGCCAGGGTGTGCAAGAGTGTACACACAGCCAGGGTGTAAAAGAGTGTACACACAGCCAGGGTGTGCAAGAGTGTACACACAGCCAGGGTGTACAAGAGTGTACACACAGCCAGGGTGTACAAGAGTGTACACACAGCCAGGGTGTGCAAGAGTGTACACACAGCCAGGGTGTGCAAGAGTGTACACACAGCCAGGGTGTGCAAGAGTGTACACACAGCCAGGGTGTGCAAGAGTGTACACACAGCCAGGGTGTGCAAGAGTGTACACACAGCCAGGGTGTGCAAGAGTGTACACACAGCCAGGGTGTGCAAGAGTGTACACACAGCCAGGGTGTACAAGAGTGTACACACAGCCAGGGTGTACAAGAGTGTACACACAGCCAGGGTGTACAAGAGTGTACACACAGCCAGGGTGTACAAGAGTGTACACACAGCCAGGGTGTACAAGAGTGTACACACAGCCAGGGTGTACAAGAGTGTACACACAGCCAGGGTGTACAAGAGAGTACACAGCCAGGGTGTACAAGAGAGTACACAGCCAGGGTGTACAACAGTACACAACCAGGGTGTACAAGAGTACACACAGCCAAGGTGTACAACAGTACACAGCCAGGGTGTACAACAGTACACAACCAGGGTGTACAAGAGTACACACAGCCAGGGTGTACAACAGTACACAGCCAGGGTGTACAACAGTACACAGCCAGGGTGTACAACAGTACACAACCAGGGTGTACAAGAGCTACACAACCAGGGTGTACAACAGTACACAACCAGGGTGTACAAGAGTACACACAGCCAAGGTGTACAAGACTACACCTGGAAGATCCTCCGCCCTGTTCCAGTCATCTCGCAAACCTCTTAAACTTATCTCGACTTGTAACTTACAAAACAAGACGCTGGACAAGTACTCACCTTCTTGCCATCTCGGTATTTAAGTGCACCTTCAACGAGAGTATTATCAACCATAGTTCACCGCAGCCGTCACATTATTTTAAGTACACTACACGTCAAACTTCCCTGTACACAAGAACACCGCGAGAGACACACAACCTTCCTCTCCCACCGCTCACTGTACACTGATAACTTCAATGCCGCTGCCGCAGCTAGACCCCCAGACGTGCCTGCCAGCGGTACGACACAACCTACCATTTTTAATACCTGCAAAAGTCAAAATCTATAAATGTTTTCCCAAGAGACGTAAATAACACAGATAAAAATAACCCAGTGACCTAAACGCACATATCTGGCGGCAATAAATAGTATAATATGGAGGCTTTACGGCAAATATTGTTGCAATAGCTACCTTTAAAGAAGCGTGTCCAGTTCACTTATATTGCAATCCGATAAAACACACAAAAAAAATCTTTCGAAATTGTTGCAATTAAGTATATGATACCATGATCATACGCGCAGCTGGAGCGCGTTCACGGATAGGTATTGGAGAGCATTATAGAGTATATTTAAGAGTGCAAGCAGGTTAGGATATAAAATAGCGGCGTGTGGCACCAACGCGTCAAAATCAGCCTACTATCTTATCTACTAATGCATAATTATATTTAGCATTAACGCTACAACAGGGGATAAAATATTTATATAAGGAATTATTGATGCACTCAAGAGCATATATATATTATGCTCACGAGTGGCAGAGATTGCAGAGCTTTGGTGAGATGAGGCTAATTTTATGCAATATGAGAGTCTCTGGCAACCCCTGTCTGGAGGTCAAGGTATATATATTTATTTATTTATATAGTTCTTGCTGCCCTCTTTGTGTACTTGTTCCCTCTTGTTACATACCTCTTGTTGCTCATTTATTACTGTTATTGTTGTTAGTCTTCTTTTGTTTCA
>WNGS01039543.1:7297742-7309447 GCA_020271785.1 Procambarus virginalis | reverse complement strand
TATTAGCTCTTGGACACTGCCTTTCTAACAAACGTATTTTTCCTCTATTATGTCTTCTACATATATTTCTCTCTAATACACTCCACACACACACATTTCCAGGAAGCAGCTCATAGCAGTTGTCTAACTCCCAGGTACCCATTTACTGCTAGGTGAACAGCGGCATCAGAGTGAAAGAAACTCTGCCCATTTATTTCTGCCTCTGCCGTGGATCGAACCCGGGCCCTTAGGACTACGACCCCCGAGCGTGTGCATTTCCACCTTCAATAACAACGCCGGAATTCCTGATCGCCTCGTTCCACAATTTACAATGATTCCCTCTAAATTTACAAAGGCGTTATAATGCCTCTCAAATTTCCTGGCGAGACCGCGGGGAAGCTGAACACCGACTGTGTCATCACAAGGAGTTGTGTCTTGACGGACCTTTAGCTGTTTGCTAGCGTGACTTGAGAAGTCTCGACCCCCGCCCCAAGTCTTAAGGTTCGGCTATGTACACTTGGGTTCAAGGCGAGCCAAGCTTCATGTTGACACACGGTCTGCAAGTGTTCCTTCCCATGCGCGCGCACACATTAACGGATGACGCAATATCCTCTACACATCTCATATACGTGTGTCTTACGGTGCGTTGAGCAATGAAGGTTACTTGCATTGTGGTTATCTTGTAATGGTTTCGGGGCTTAGCGTCCCCGCGGCTCGGTCCTCGCCCAGGCCTCCTAGTTGCTGGACTGGTCAACCAATTGTTGGACATATGATTGATTGATTGATGAAGATTAAGCCACCTAAAAGGTGGCACGGGCATGAATAGCCCGTAAGCGGTGGCCCTTTTGAGCCATTACCAGTATCAAGATCTGTGGAGGTGCGACTGCACCCTGCGTGACGGGAGATGCCTCCCGCGCTGAAGTATGAATCACAGTCTGGCTGATCAGGTATCCGCAGAAAAAGCTTATTTTATAAATCCCGAACAGGTGTTAAGATATTGAAAACACACGCTGTTGAAGGCATGAATTGTTGAAGTAGTCAGATAGGCCCTCTAGACTTGGCCTGCCCTTACCCTTACCCTACCTTGCAAAGTAAGGTAAGGTAGGTACCCTTTGCCTGCTGGCCCACCCGCTCCCTCCCTCTCTCTCTCTCTCTCTCTCTCTCTCTCTCTCTCTCTCTCTCTCTCTCTCTCTCTCTCTCTCTCTCTCAGCCTCCAGGCATTCCTTACTAAATGGCATTTTTAGTCCGTCATTAATTTAGA
Source organism: Procambarus virginalis (assembly GCA_020271785.1). Taxonomy (NCBI): domain Eukaryota; kingdom Metazoa; phylum Arthropoda; class Malacostraca; order Decapoda; family Cambaridae; genus Procambarus; species Procambarus virginalis. Next base: position 7,308,207 of record WNGS01039543.1, on the reverse strand, counting down.
ACAGCCAGGCATATACCTAATTACTGCGACCCATTATCCAAGACTAACGCAGACACTAGACAAACCCGGGCCCAGCTCCTTACGAGTCATTATCCTCAGTTGAAAGATGGTGTCTGTAGGCACGCTGTGCTCCTCTGTGGCGTGGGTATAGCCTCACGTGCTCATATCCACGCCTCCTTCGCTTGTCTAAGTGCTTGTATGATCGATCTACGATAATCTACGATAATCATCTACGTGCAGTTCTCTTTAGACACTTGCAAATAGCCTAAAGTGTTCACGTATAGGGAGCTCTTAGCGCGCAGCTGGCTCTGAACTACTTGGGGTGCCATTATCCTGGCCTAGGGGTAAAGCAGTGCTCCAGGATGGATGTTCAAGGACCATCACTTACGACCCCTAACCAGCAGAGAGCCAACTTGGCCTGAATCCAACTTCCACACATGGAGACAATCCCCCCACTCCCGCCCTGCGAATATTTCCAGGATCCAGACGGGTACCTTCCCTTATCTTTTCCTCTCTTCTCAGCTATCCAGAGACTATCCAGGACTATCCAGGGACTATCCAGGGACTATCCAACTATCCAAGTGTCAGCAATCTACCCGACTCTCCCTGCGATGTTAAGACTCCCAGAAATGGACGTTTCTTGTAAGTTTTCCAGCACCATCGCGTGAGATATACTGGAGGCATTCCAGCAGCCACCGTCTGCTTCCTCCAGGCGCCAGAGGCCGTCCAGTCCCACCTGACTCGCCAGTACGCTGCTAGCTTCCACGCTGCGATGGACTTCAATGATAACGTGGTCTTTAAGATCTTCCAGGACGTGACTAGGGTTCTTGATGGCGTGGGGACAACTTCACTGTTTTCCAGCATACGATTTCCAGCATACAATAGGCACATTCTATACAATTTATACTGAAATCCAGACTCATCATAGGATTGTATGATGTTGGACAAAAATAAAATAGATTTACTAAGCTGTTATTCCTAAACTTTTGGAATATCGAATTCATTTCGCGTTCAAATTATAGCCATACATTTGTGACTTTTTGCATAAAATATCCATATCGTTCCTTTATGAAAATGCAACTATTAATAATAAAAAAAAACAGGGGAAATGGCAACATATGGACCCTAATTGTTGGGGGCGTGCAGCCGCCAGCACAATGTTTTTGTCATAGCAGGAAATTGTAATATGCTTTGATAGCTTTAAATTGAGTTACTATGATTGTTTCATATATTAATGGTACAATCCCGTCTGTGTCTGTCTGTGTGTCTGTGTGAGACTGCCTGTCTGACAGACAGGCTATCTTCTTGAGGTTATCTTGAGATGATTTCGGGGCTTAGTGTCCCCGCGGCCCGGTCCTCTACCACGCCTCCACCCCAGGAAGCAGCCCGAAGCAGCTGTCTAACTCCCAGGTACCTATTTACTGCTAGGTCGGGGAGCCGGTCGGCCGAGCGGACAGCACGCTGGATTTGTGATCCTGTGGTCCTGGGTTCGATCCTGGGCGCCGGCGAGAAACAATGGGCAGACTTTCTTTCACCCTATGCCCCTGTTACCTAGCAGTAAATAGATACCTGGGAGTTAGTCAGCTGTCACGGGCTGCTTCCTGGGGGTGGAGGCCTGGTCGAGGACCGGGCCGCGGGGACACTAAAGCCCCGAAATCTAAAGATAACCTAAAGATAACCCTGCCCACCTCAACTGTGGGCGGTTCCTGACGACTAACGTACAGTATTAACGAGATCCGCCTTGTGGAGATACGTTATCAACCGACTCCTCAAGTCCACATACGGGTGGTAGGCAACGAAGCCCATATCGCCATAATCTTCCCCTACTAACGCCACCGACACGACAACCACAAACACATCAATTACTACTACAAAAAAACAACAAGCACAATATCATTAACAATCGCACCAATCATAGTCAACGTCAGCAATCACCACTATTACAATGCTATCACAAAGACCACTTACAATGACCTACAATGATCACAACTACTAAAACTAACCACAGTATTCACAACCTCCACCACATCAACCACACCCACTACCAACCACCACAGGCATCTAGAGCAGGAAACATGGCCATCAATACAAATTTACAGAGGGAAAGGGGGAGGGGGTGGGGCGCGGGAAGAAGGGGGGGGGAGGAGGGGAGAGGGAAGGAAAGGGAAAGAGAGGGCAAGAGGAGGACTAAGGTGGGAAAGAAACCTAAAGGCAAGACTCCAATAAGAGCCGCTGGGAGAAAGGAAGCATTTGTCTTCACACAAGTTACAAATCCTGATCTTTATATCCCTTCTCCTATGCCTACATCTACATATGTATGCCCCACTCAGGTACCCGAAGAAACTGTATATTATACATGCATCTCAGCCAACACTTGTACATAGATGGATGTCTTTAGAGAAAATGAAATTTGGGAATCAATGTTGCATTCGAACGAGGTGGAGAGGGCCCCTTTGTGGGTGTATATGGCTTTTTCAGACACACTCCAGAGGCCTGTGTTCGATTTGCTTCCACGGTTTGCCGGCGCTACTATGTCAACTGGTCGACTATTCCTACATCAATTGGTCGACTTATGCCTCCATTCTTACATCAACTGGTCAACCCACTCCCCTCTACGTCAACTGGTCGACCCCTCGTTGGCTAGACAATGGTGTTAGTGTCAGCATCAACTGAATTCGTGATTTATAATTGTCGTTAACTATTCATCAAGCGTTAAGACGCCTACCTCTCCCAGTTCAAGACGAGTACTGCCCCCAGTTCAAGACATGTACCGCCTCCAGTTCAAGACATGTACCGCCCCAGTTGAAGACGAGTACTGCCCCAGTTCAAGACGCGTACTGTCCCAGTTCAAGACGCGTACTGTCCCAGTTCAAGACGCGTACTGTCCCAGTTCAAGACGCGTACTGTCCCAGTTCAAGACGCGCACTGTCCCAATTCAAGACGAACATTACACAGGAATCACAGTTTTACCCCCTCCCCAACCACCGCGGCAAGACATATAATTCCTACACATTCTCCCTCACCACCTTACGCTCTTTCCCACATTCCTTACGTTTGTACTCCCTCACCCCACATTCTCCCACCCCACCTCACCCTATTCGGCTTCTTCCATCGCCCTCTATCGCTCCCTCTCATTTCCGGTCTATCGCATCCAACACATCTCTTTTTTTTTCCAACTCTCTTTCACCTCTCTTCCCTGACCTCATTCTCTCCATCTCTTCCTCACTCTCCTACTCACTGTCCATTATCTGGTTTCATATAAGTGTAAAATATTACAACACCATCTGGCAAATATATTTAACCAAGTAAAACATTTATGTAATGAAACCCTTTTGGCACTGTTGATGCTGAGTGGGAGAGACTGGTGCAGGAGTCAGCGGCAGCCTGAAGCATTTAGCACAACAAGCAGCAGTCGTGAGGTACCCCATCATGTCTGAGGAGGACCGTTCATGTCGTAAGGACTCGCTCATGTCGTAAGGACTCGCTCATGTCGTAAGGAGGACCGTTCATGTCGTAAGGACTCGCTCATGTCGTAAGGACTCGCTCATGTCGTAAGGAGGACCGTTCATGTCGTAAGGAGGACTCGTTCATGTCGTAAGGAGGACTCGTTCATGTCGTAAGGAGGACTCGTTCATGTCGTAAGGACTCGCTCATGTCGTAAGGACTCGCTCATGTCGTAAGGAGGACCGTTCATGTCGTAAGGAGGACTCGTTCATGTCGTAAGGAGGACTCATTCATGTCGTAAGAAGGACCGTTCATGTCGTAAGGACTCGTTCATGTCGTAAGGACTCGTTCATGTCGTAAGGACCGTTCATGTCGTAAGGAGGACCGTTCATGTCGTAAGGAGGACCGTTCATGTTGTAAGGAGGACCGTTCATGTTGTAAGGAGGACCGTTCATGTCGTAAGGAGGACCGTTCATGTTGTAAGGAGGACCGTTCATGTCGTAAGGAGGACCGTTCATGTTGTAAGGAGGACCGTTCATGTCGTAAGGAGGACCGTTCATGTCGTAAGGAGGACCGTTCATGTTGTAAGGAGGACCGTTCACGTCTTAAGAAGGACCGTTCATGTCGTAAGGTGTCCCACCACCTCAAAAGGAGATAATTGCATAAGCTAATCAAAATTATGAAGCTGCTCTACGCCCAAATTTAAGTTCCTTAACTTAGAGCGACGGTCTCGCTCTTCAGGGTCTGAGTTCAATCCCCGACCATTGACACTATATATCACTTGGAAAGGTTAACGTATAAGGATACGACAGACTGAGGGAATAGTGCTACTACCAATTGGATGGTCGGGGATTGAACTCAGACCTGCAAGAAGCGAGACCGTCGCTCTAAAGTTAAGGAACTTAAATTTGGGGTAGCCAGCTTCATAATTTGATTAGCTTATGCAAATCATCTCCTTTTGAGGTGGTGGGACACCTTACGACATGAACGGTCCTTCTTAGACGTGAACGTCCTCCTTACAACATGAACGGTCCTCCTTACGACATGAACGGTCCTCCTTACGACATGAACGTCCTCCTTACAACATGAACGGTCCTCCTTACTACATGAACGGTCCTCCTTACAACATGAACGGTCCCTCTTACGACATGAACGGTCCTCCTTACAACATGAACGGTCCTCCTTACAACATGAACGGTCCTCCTTACGACATGAACGAGTCCTCCTTACGACATGAACGAGTCCTTACGACATGAACGAGTCCTTACGACATGAACGAGTCCTTACGACATGAACGGTCCTTCTTACGACATGAATGAGTCCTCCTTACGACATGAACGAGTCCTCCTTACGACATGAACGGTCCTCCTTACGACATGAGCGAGTCCTTACGACATGAGCGAGTCCTTACGACATGAACGAGTCCTCCTTACGACATGAACGAGTCCTCCTTACGACATGAACGAGTCCTCCTTCAGACATGAACGGTCCTCCTTACGACATGAGCGAGTCCTTACGACATGAGCGAGTCCCTTACGACATGAACGGTCCTCCTTACGACATGAGCGAGTCCTTACGACATGAGCGAGTCCTTACGACATGAACGGTCCTCCTTACGACATGATGGGGTACCTCACGACTGGGCTGCTATGTTGTGCTAAATGCTTCAGGCTGCCGCTGACTCCTGCACCAGTCTCTCCCACTCAGCATCAACAGTGCCAAAAGGGTTTCATTACATAAATGTTTTACTTGGTTAAATATATTTGCCAGATGGTGTATGTAATATTTTACACTTAATATGAAAACCAGATAATGGACAGTGAGTAGGAGAGGTGAGAGGAGAGAGATGGAGAGAATGAGGTCAGGTAAGAGAGGTGAAAGAGAGTTGGAAAAAAAAAGAGATGTGTTGGATGCGATAGAACGTGAAATGAGAGGGAGCGATAGAGGGCGATGGAAGAAGCCGAATAGGGTGAGGTGGGGGTGGGAGAAGTGGGTGTGGGAGAGGGGTAAGATACAAAAAACGAATAAGCGGAATGAGTGAGCAGCAAAAGAGCGTAAGGTGGTAGAGGAGAAATGCGTAGTAGGAATTATATGTCTTAGCCGCGGTGGTTGAGGGGCGGATCGGTAAAAACTAGTGATTCCTGTGTAAATGTTCGTCATTGGAAGATTGGGCAAAACGATGTCGCGGATCAGTGAAACTGGGACAGATATCGCGTCTTGAACTGGGACAAGTAACGCGTACGTTGAACTGAGGGACAGTAAAGCGTCATTGAAACATGGGACAGAATAACAGCGTCTTGAAAACATGGCGGCAGCAGTACTCGTCTTACAACATAGGGGCGGTACAAGGTACTTGAACTGGCAGGCGGTACATTTCTTGAACATGTGAGAGCAGTACTCGTCTTGTAACTAGGGAGAGGTAGGCAGTCTTAACGCTTGATGAATAGTTAACGACAATTATAAATCACGAATTTCAGTTGGATGCTGACACTAACACCATTGTCCGAGCACGAGGGGTCGACCAGTTGACGTAGAGGGGAGTGGGTTGACCAGTTGATGTAAGAATGGAGGCATAAGTCGACCAATTGATGTAGGAATAGTCGACCAGTTGACATAGTAGCGCCGGCAAACCGTGGAAGCAAATCGAACACAGGCCTCTGGAGTGTGTCTGAAAAAGCCATATACACCCACAAAGGGGCCCTCTCCACCTCGTTCGCATGCCACATTGAATTACCCAAATTTCTTTTCTCTAAAGACATCCAATCTATGTACAAGTGTTGCTGAGAATGCATGTATAATAGACAAGTTTCTTACGAGGTACACTTGAGTGGGTCATACAATATGTAAGATGTAGGCAGAGGAGAAAGGAGATAATAAAGATCAAGGAATTATGTACAACTATGTAGTGACAGAAACAAAATAGCTATCCTATAATACTCCCCAGCGGCCTACTTAATTGGAAGTCTTGACCATTTAGGTTTCTTTCCTACCTTAGTCCTCCTCTTGCCCTCTCTTCCCCTTTCCTTCCCTCATCCCCTCACTCCCCACCCCCCGCTCTACCACCCCACACACTAACTCCACCCCCCTCCCCCTTCCTCTGTAAAAAATATTGTATTGATGGCCATGTTTCCTGCTCTAGATGCCTGTGGTGGTTAGGTAGTGGGTGTGGGTGTAGGTTGATGTGGTGGAGGTTGTGAATACTGCGTGAGTTAGTTTATAGTAGTTCTGGATCATTGTTAGGATCTATTGTAAAGTGGTCTTTGTGATAGCATTGTAATAGTGGTGATTGCTGACGTTGACTATGATTGGTGCGATTGTTAATGATATTTTGCTTGTTGGTTTGTTGTAGTAGTAATGATGTAGGTATTGTGGTTGTTCGTGTCGGTGGCCGTTAGTAGGAGGAGAGATATATGGCCGAATGATGGGCCTTCGTATGCCTACCACCGTATGTGTGGACACTTGAGGAAGTCGTGTTGAGTAACACTGTATCTCCACGAAAGGCGGAAATCAATCGTTAATACTGTATGTTAGTCGTCAGGAACCGCCCACAGTTGAGGTGGGCAGGGTTATCTTTAGGTTATCTTTAGGTAAGCTATTAGAGATGATGAATCGGGGCTTTACCACAGTCACCCAAAGCGGAAGCCCGGTCTCGAACCAGGCCAATCCACAACCCCAGGAAGCAGACCCATGACAGCTGACTAAACTCACAGTTATCTAAATTACTAGCGAGGTAAACAGGGGCAATAGGGATGAAAGAAAAGTCTGCCATATGTCTTCTCCGCCGGACAGCCCCAGAGATCGTAAACCCAGGACCAACAGGATCACAAGTCCAGCTTGATGTCCGTTCGGCCGACCGGCTTCCCCGACCTAGCAGTAAATAGGTACCTGGGACGATTAGACAGAACTGCATTCGGGCTGCGTTCCTGGGGGTGGAGGCGTGGTAGAAAAAAGGACGCGGGCCGCGGGGACACTAAGCCCCGAAATCATCCTCAAGATTACCTCAAGAAGATAGCCTGTCTGTCAGGACAGAGCAAGTCTCACAACCAGACACACGAACAAGGACCACAGACGGGATTGTAACCATTAAATATAGGAAACAATCATAGTAATACTCAATGTTAAAGCGTAATCAAAGCATATTACAAAATTTTTACAATGCTACATGAAACAAAAAACAACTTAGTGAACTGGCGGCTGCCGAGCCCCCAACAATTAGGGTCAATCATGTTGCCATTTCCCTGTTTTTTTTGTTATTGATTAATAGTTGCAATTTTCATACAAAGGAACTATATGAGATATTTTATGCAAAAAGTCACAAATGTATGGCTATAATTTGAACGGCGAAATGAATTCGATATTCCAAAAGTTTAGGAATAACAGCTTAGTAAATCTATTTTATTTTTGTCCAACATCATACAATCCTATGATGAGTCTGGATTTCAGTATAAATTGTATAGAATGTGGCCTATTGTATGCTGGAAATACGTAAATGCTGGAAAACAGTGAAGGTTGTCCCCCACGCCATACAAGAAAAAATAGTCACGTCCATGGAAGATCTTAAAAGACCACAGTTATCATTGAAAGTCCATCGAACAACGGCGTGGAAGCTAGCACGTACTTAGGCGCTGGCGAGTACAGGAAATTGGTCACGAGGACAAGGCCCTCTGGCGCCGAGCAGGAAAGCAAAGACGGTGTGGCTGCATGGAATGCCGTCCAGTATATCTGCACGCGATGGAAATGCTGGAAAACTTACAGAAGAAACGTCCATTTCTGGGGATTCTTAACATCGCAGTGAGAGTACCGGGTAGATTGGATGACAATTGATAGTCCTGGAGTCCTGGAGTCTGGAAGCTGAGAAGGCAGAGAAAAAGATAAGGGAAGGTACCCGTCTGGATCCTGGAAATTATTCTGCAGGGCGGGAGTGAGAGGGCGATTGTACTCCATGTTGTAGGAAGGTTGGATTCAGGCCAAGTTGGCTCTCTGCTGGTTAGGGGTCGGAAGTGATGGTCCTTGAAACAATCCATGCCTGCAGAGCACTGCTATAACCCCTAGGCCAGGATAGATGGGCAGACCCCAAAGTAGATTACAGACCAGCACTAGCGCGCTAAGAGCTCCTATACGAATGAAACAATTATAGGACTAATTTAATACGTAACTAAGTGGCATTTACAATATTTTAATTACCATATTATGTATCACTACATTCCCAATGTACCTTCTTGTATATGACTAAATAAAATAAATAAATTTGGAACAATGTTCTACAAGAGAACTGCAAACGTAGATGATTATACAGATAGATTATCGTAAGACTACGATCAATACAAGCACTTAGACAATGACGAAGGAGGCGTGGATTGAGCACGTGAGGCTAAGACCCACGCCACAGAGGAGCACAGCGTGCCTACATAGACACCATCTTTCAGCTGAGGATAATGACTCGTAAGGAGCTGGGCCCGGGTTTGTCTAGTGTCTGCGTTAGTCTTGGATAATGGGTCGCGTAATTAGGTATATGCCTGGCTGTTCTAAATTAATGACGGACTAAAAATGCCATTTAGTAAGGAATGCCTGGAGGCTGAGAGAGAGAGAGAGAGAGAGAGAGAGAGAGAGAGGAGAGAGAGGAGGGGGGGAGGGAGAGGAAAACAGAGAAAGAAAAGGGGGGGGAGGGAGTGGGGGGAGGGGAGTGGGGGGTGTTTTTTTTTTTAAGGGGGGGGGAGGGAGGGAGCTGGTGGTGGCCAACATCCAGGCATGGGTACCTACCTTACCTTACCTTACCGTTGCAAGGTAGGGTAGGGTAAGGCATGCCAAGTCGTAGAGGGCCTATGCTAGCTACTTCAACATATATCATAGAACACGATCAAACAGCGTAGTTGATTTTCAATAGCTTAACACCTGGTCGGGATTTATAAAAAATAGCTTATCATTCGCGGAATAGCCTAGAATCAGCCAGACTGTGATTCATACGTCACACGAGGAGACATCTCCACGATCACGCAGAGGTGCAGGTCACGTCAACGCTCCACAGATCTCCTAGTATCTGGTAATAGGCTACAAAAAGCAGGGCCACCGCCTATACGGGACATATCAGATCATGACCCGATGCCAACCTATTAGTTGGCTTAATCTTACATCAATCAATCAATCAAATATGTCGCAACCTTGGGTTGACCATCCAGCAACTAGGATGTCGGGGCCGAAGGACCGACGGGCCCGCGGGGAACGACTAAAGCCCACGAAACCAATTACAAGGTAACCCAACATGGACAAGATATACCTATCATATGGCTCAACACGCCAAAAACCGATAAGACAACACTTATGAAGATGTGTAGAGGATATTGCGGTCAATCCGTTAATTGTGTGGCAGCGCCCAAATGGGAAGGAACGCTTGCAGACTTGTGGTGGTCACATGAAGCTTGGCTCGCCGTTGAACCCAAGTGTACATAGCCGAACCTTAAGACTTGGGGCGGGGGTCGAGACTTCTCAAGTCACGCTAGACAAAAGACTACTAAAGGTCCGTCAGAGACACAACTCCTTGTGATGACACAGTCGGTGTTCAGCTTCCCCGCGGTCTCGCCAGGAAATTTGAGAGGCATTATAACGCCTTTGTAAATTTAAGAGGAGTAAATCATTGTAAATTGTGGAACGAGGCGATCAAGAATTTCCGGCGTGGTTATGGAAGGTAGAAATGACACACGCTCGGGGGTCGAGGTCCTAAGGGCCCGGGTTCGATTCCCCGGCAAAAGCGGCAAGCGTAAACGGTACAGTAGTTTCAATTTCACTGCCGATGCCGCTGTTCACCCTAGCAGTAAACTAGGTACCGGGGGGGGGGGGGGGGGGGTTTAAGTGGGGGGGGGGGGAAGTTAGACAACTGCTATGAGCTGTTTCCTGGGAAATGTGTGTGTGTGTGTAGTAGAGAGAAATATATGTAGAAGACATAATAGAAGGAAAAAATACGTTGTGTGTGGTAGAAAGGCAGTGGTCCAGAAGCTATACTCGATTCTGCAAGCACATAGTAGGA